>WURT03099003.1:0-53117 GCA_009936505.3 Holothuria glaberrima
CAATGGAGCATGTGTTCCTGTGATGACGTCATTCCAGAGGTCGATGTACTTTCACTTTTGAAGGAGTTTGGGTGCCGTTGGCCAGTTTCTTTTTGTAATTTCTCCTGACTCGAGCGGTACTTTTCAATATTGAGGTTATTTTAGGCGTTAAATTGGCTGGAAGAATCTTATCATGTGGCTGTTAATTCTCATTTCATATGCTCTTTAAACTTTCTAATATCGACTCTTGATCTAGGTTAAATATTTGTACTGTTAAGGTCAGGAGTGTACTTTTAATCTCGTTATTGACTTTGAAGTCAAAACTTGCAAACTCATTATTTTGTTGTTCACATACAATGTTTTTTATGTAAGTTTTTTTTTTTATAAAAAGTCACAATATTGGGTTTGTTTGTCACTCCCTTGACATTGGAAGTTGCGGATGCTGACAAAGGTCTTTATTGTTATTAACGAGTCATTAGTCTGATTTTCCCAAAGTCAGGAATGGTCTTTCATTGATTAGAATTCGTCTGAGACTGATGAGCGTAATAAGGTTGATGTAAAAACTAGTTTATCATGTATGGCTACTAGGTAAGTTGTGAATTTATATAAAGGTGCTTTATAATGTGTCATTTAGTACTATGTATAAATACACGTGGAATGAATGAAATAAATTAACGATGGGTCACCTAACTGAACTCAATAATTAAAAGGTTACAATCCCCTCTTAACAAGTACATTAATGACATCATACCACGTTAGAACGTAATCGGTCAATTTCCAGAACATGGAGGGCAGATAAATATTTGCGTCGGTGATAGAAGCTAATAAGTGTATGAAGAATACCTTGGCAATATGGAAGGTACCATTCACGTGCAAAATCTAAAAGTGGAGTTGGCTTGGCAAAGTTTGAGGGGAATGCCTTGCAAACTAGAGGTCTTCGGTTAAAATTTTGGTGGAACCACTTGGAAATTTTGTACGGACTAGAATTTACATGTTCGCAGTGATGTCGAAGGGGTTTAGTTGGTGAAATAGAATTGAGCATCTGGTTGTCCGTCTGTCCCATTCAAGAAATTGTCCGATTCAGAAAGATGTCCACTTTGTTAGGTCAAGCTGTCAAGCCATGGTTCAGAGTAGGAATTTTACTCCCTTTTCAGCCTTTTGGAAAATGGATAAAGACTTGGGACACTCATGTTCGGAGGGATGGGGACGTTAAATGGTGGAGCAGGATTGGCAGCAGTTTGTACACCACTACGTTGTTACTCTCTGATGACTAGTCGAAAACAGAAGACAAATATAGCGGCTGGTCACCCACTAACAATCTGCTATGGGGTTCCCGATGGGCCAAGTGTCCATTTTGACCTTGAAAAGCTCAATGTTAATTATTAATATACATTCAGACATAACTATACAAGACTGTAGCGATATAAAGTTTTCACTATACAGCTGAAATTATGGTTGGCAATGTGGATAGTATCATACATTTGAAGATCTGTAAGTTTCTTCACAAACACACTTTCGAATGGTATTTCAGTGTTTAATAATATGTGATCTTTACATAATGGTGGTTTTGTTTAGTAGTTCTGTTGGAAATTCTTCTTCAATCTGCTCAACTGTTCAGTTTACACCCTTGGTTGGCTTCTCAAGGGTAAAACACGAACAAACTACGGTATTCTTTTGGCTCTATATTCAACAAATAAACATCCTTTGAAGCTAGTTCAGTTGTCTTTCCATTTTACGCGATATGCTTCGCATACTTACTCTGCCGCGACCAACTCAGAACCTCTCCTTCTTGATAATGTCATCGATGCAGAATCGTACTCCTTGTTTCTAGTTCCGGTTGTAGTGGAACGTATTGTTGAAGATGTCATCCATCTGAAAGCGGGCGCAGGAATTTCTGCCCACCGACGAGACAAAATGCTGCAAAACACTTGCCGAAAGTAAGGATGCTTTACTCCATAAAGTACAGGGTTCACCCAACTATTAAATACAAGAATTGTACCAGTGTATAATTCGACTCGGCAGGGAGCACTTAGCATTTCACCTATCGTGTATGGAGCGAAACAGATAAAAAAAGCCAACAGAGTATAAAATAGGCTTTTGGTGATATCCACTTGTCTTTGCGAAATACTCCTACTTCTGTTCACGTTATTTGCATCTTCAATAGACCTGGAACAAAACAAAAACCTACTTTTTAGTTTTAAATATTTGCTGCATTTAAGTAATTGCATGCTACAGTAGGCAAGAAATATGAACTATTTACCAGAAGTAAACATTAATATAACGATTCAACTGACTTGCTTTATCCAACCTGACGGGAAAGGAGACAACTTTTGTTTTTGGTAGTAATCGTGGTTCTTGACTTGTCCTGACCAGACAGTAATCTTTAACAGCTGTTTAATGAAGAATAGCAGCCTTCTTTCCAACGGTCCGACTTCAAGATCAAATTGTGGACATTTTGATGCAAGAACATAACGTTTATTTTCAGAATTTTACTTCTAATCTTCAGCACTACCTACTACACTTAGTAGTTACTCTCGATAAATATTAATTCTAAATATTGCTGAGGAAAACTACCTTTTTTGTCAATTTCGTACAACTTCCCTATAAGTGAAGTACTCCATAGATGTTGGCTGCATCATCTTTTAAAGTGCCCATGAAATCATGACCGAATTAAGGGAATTGAACGAAATGTGTTGAACATTTGGTTAAAAAGATAGAACATGCAGCCAAAAATGTGAACACCATTATGTATGTTGGATAATTTTAGACATTGTTAGGAAATCTGTCTACACGATCATACATTTACCAATGAAAATCATCTTAAAAGTTGATGATGGTTTGAAATAAAGTATAGCCATGTGAAGAGTCCATAAGATCTATTCCTTAATAACAGAAAGTATCTTACTCTTGTTCATGAAGGCTATCACCGGTACTTGAGATTGAATCGAGTGATATAATCTTATCACTTTATTTCGAGACAAATTTATGTATATCGTATAATACAGGTATAATATATATATATTATATATAAGATCAAAGTACTGAGTATTCCATTTGGTCCAATCTGAATACCTATAGTGTCCTCATTTTAAAATGAACCTTTTCTCTGCATTTCATCCAAGAATTATGTTAATTATGTCTGAACTCTACGAACGTCTGCTGAGAAGCGCACATAAAGCTCACTACTCGTATACACTAAGCTTCCACTACATACTGCAGATTATACTACGATCTTTACTGCAGTATTGGGTCACGCTCAGCAGAGACCTATAATCTTTCCACACCAACTAGACATTTGGAGACGACATTTTCGAGCAGAGAAGACTGACAGGTATCTTAGGGTACTTGGTATTGCAGATAACATTTTACTAGGCTACAGTTGTATCACTTCAGCCTCCCATTCAGTAGGCCAAGGCCTGTTTACCTTTTCGTATTGGCGAAGATGATTAGTATACTTCGCTTATGTTTAACGGATCGTAGCACGTTCAAAGCAACTGAGTTATCGCGTCTGTAGAGGCAAGTTTACGAATACTATCCTAACTGTAGGCTTACTTCTCGTTAATCACATAGCTTATTAACATATCTAAACCATGCCTAGCCCTGCAGCGTCGCAGATTGTAGTAATTTCTGGTAGGCACCTACTTCAACGGTTGCAGCGCTCAAGACTGCCACGGTCGGCTTTGGGGGCAGCTTAATACCGGCATTGCAACCTCGAGCAATTCCCCGCCGGGAACATTTTACATCTGCCAAATCGGCAAACTCACGGGCGGCAACTCAGTTCACTGGCAGAGCCGAGCTCTCGATTGCCTCAACTCAACACCTTACTTCGACTCGACCGATAGTGCTGGCTGATCCACTGGCATCCACTATCACGGTCAGTTCTGGTGTAGACCTTGTTGAAGGTATTTGTAATAACTAACAGACGGCAGTATATACAGCTGCCTACATTGAGCCACCACCGAATATATTCTCAGTACATGTACAAACTACGTTTGCTAACACTACGTGCTAACCGGTACATTTTCATTTAACTTCGCAGATCGGCTGGAGGACCTGATTGGCACATGATGGGGATATCCATCACATGGGATTGAAGACCCACAGACCAGTGTAAACCTACTGCCACCCTTCTATAAGTATTATATTAATGAAATCTTTAAACACCCACCTTTACTTCGTATTCCCATCATACGAGCTATTTACAGAAATGTAGAGACCCTCCGTGATGCCCTCTCTACACGTGGCCATTTCCTACCCACCTATCACTGCATTCATAATTGAAAAGAACATCTCAAACCACTTGGTTTGTGCCCCTTAGCCTCAGACTGCAGTGCAAAACGCCAGGAACTTTCCCTTCCCACCGTGGGAGATGCAATACTTGACCGGCGATCAGCAATGACAAATCCTTTTTATTGTGGGTCCTAACGACAACGGGTTTAACATCAACTACGCATTTTAAATGTACTACTGCAAACTAATGATGTTTATGTCCTTATATGGAAACCCCGTAATATACTGTGTTACGTAGTCACTAACGGCGTTTCAAGGATTTCAGCGAACGCTAAAACGCGAGGACACGCGAAAAAACACGAGAACCTTCTCCGGACCTCTGTAACTTTCACCAGACGTCTAATTTTCTCAATTAAATCAAAGAGATGTTATTTGACTTCCTGATGAAATGCATTTGGAATAAACTGTGTTGACGTAAATCATCGTTTCACGTATTTTACTGGGTAGCTCAGAAAAAAAAACTAGAGCGCCATCCCCGATGGCAAGTTTAACCCCCTCGTCGAGAAAATCGTGGTGCCATCCTAGACAAGTTTTGATCAAAGTTTGACAGGGTTTTGAAAGACACCCGTTATCTTCAGAGAGTCTACCCACAAAGAGCGCTTACGTTCATCAGGCATACATTGATAGTGTTATGTAGTATGAAGTTATCCTTCATACTGTATTGCTTTAAATTTCACATAGAATCTCCCTATTCTTTGTTATGAATGGTAAATACTTCCTGTCCTGATTCTATGTTTGTTAACCTCCTAGATCGATCGTCTTCTCTCTTTGTTTTAATTCTAGGAAACCCTCGTGCTCAACCACAGAGCTGTAACCTGTCCTCTCTCATGTGTGCCAAGCCACTTTATCACAGCCCTCCTCAGTGATTCTTCTTTTTCCACTTGTTACACTTAACCAATTGAGTCACAGACAATTCTTTACCCCCATTCATCTCTTTACTCTTATAAACTATTTTCTTGTTCTTTTGATATATGATTCGTATTACAGACTTTGTGCAGTTCAGTCACCTTTATTGTGAAGCTGCTTTGAATTATTAACTTTTACTATTGCTTATAGTATTTTCTGTCTGGATTCTCTCTTTTGTGCTACCTACAATTCCGGCCCAGAACCCACGTATTAATAGTGAGTGCGTTGGAGGGAGGTGAGTGAGGAAGGTGATATTAGACTCAGTTCCCTAATGGGAGTCACATGCCCGAAGAATATGCGTTTTGAATAAATCGTGTGATGTAATTCATCGTTTCACATAGTTTTACTGGGCTGCTCATAAATAGTAAGGTCCACTTACATTTTGTCAAGCTAATACAAATATTGTGGTTTAAATATGATTGTTTTGGCAAGAGTGTTATAACAAGTTTTCATTTTGACAATAAATAATTTTCCATTGTGGCTTGTTTTCTTTTGCTCTGTAACGGATAACATGTTCCATCGAAGAGTCGCTTTGCTTAATCACAACTTCCACCCCAATAATAATATTAATAATAGTAAAAAGGTAATAATGACAATAATGAATTTTTTTTTGTAAAGCGCGCCTTGTACAATCCTGGAAAACGCATGATAAAAGTTTTGAAGGGTTTTGATCACAAACGTAGTCTACAGTAAGCTTAGCCAGAAAGAGTGCTAATGCCTATCAGACATGAACTGATAGTAAGTGCGTTGAAGACTGGAAGACAATTGCTCAATGAAATGCATTGGGCATAAACTATGTAACGTTATTCATCGTTTCAAATAATTTTACTGGATGGCTCAGTAAAAATACTGCCATTTATTTTTTGTCATATTCATACAAATGTTGCGGTTTTAACACGATCGTTGTGGCAAGAGTGTGACAATAAGGTTTCAATTTGACAATAACTTATTTCCAATGTGGCTTGCTTTCTTTTGCCCTGTAAAGGATTACATGTTCGGTCTAAGAGTCACGTTGCCTAACCACAACTTCTATTAAGTAACTAATGATAGTAATTATATTTTTTAACAGCGCAATATCTTCAAACGTAAAACAAAGGCACTGCTGAATTAGTTGACAGCGTTGAGCGAAGTGTCTCTTTTAATGTTCATTTTGCTACTGATGTATAGAAATGTCTCGGTTCCGTCAGACTTGTTCTGGTACATAACTCCCTATTTCAGGTAACCCCAAAGAAAGACGTGTGGGAGCTGAGGACATACATATGTGGGATGTGGCGGTCTTATCTTCCACTTGAGAATGTTGATGGTTTAAGAATTAGTTCTTGTTTTCTTATCTTATGGAAAAAATTAACACTTTGTATTTAAAGGAAAGAAAAGCAATAGTATATATATATATATATATTTATATATATATAAATATATATATATATAGTCATTGCAAGATAGCTTAAGAAGGTGGTGCAAAGTTTGCACATGTCTTCCAAGCTTGTAAAATTTTCCCCAGCCTATTGGCATTTTTCCTTTTCTAATGAAAACCAACAATAGAATTACTGCCCGACCCTGCAATTTTCAAGAGAATGAGAGAGGAGGAAGTAGGTATAAGAGGGGTAGTAATAAATGAGCATTGATTGAAAACCTTTCTCCTTTTTATATGTGTTAAATAAAAGCACAATCATCAAGGAACGGACATAATGTTTGAAACGTGTCATCATACCCACCTCCCTACGGTTGTTACTCAAAGCAGGAAGTTGCTACTATTGGGAACTCTCTGCTCACACTATTAAAATGCAAAGTGGAAGCCCTTTCTTGCCCAACCCTGCTGGGCGAAGCCTGTGCAAGCCTTTACCTGCAGTAAGTTGCGGTTACATAGGTACTGCATATATGTGTCTCATTGACCATCATGCTTCAAGATTGATAGGCATGGTTTTGGTTTACACAAGATAGATTTGGTGCCAAATATTGCATCATGTCCACGCCCCCCAAAAAGTTTCATGAATTAAGGATACCGATTTTATTTCTACATTTTTCTTTTATTTGTTATATTTTATATTGTTATATTTCAGGTGCCAACACAGGAGCGCGCTTCTCTTGAGCCGCGACTGTATCTGCCAATGCTCTCTACAGTAGCGCCTGCACGGGGGCCCCAATCGATTTCAAAAAAAAAAAAAGTTTTGAAATATCTAATAGTATCCCAAAAGACGTTTAAGCTATAGATTCTTTCTAGGGGGTAGGGTGAGGTATGTTTCCGATTAGAAGAGGATCTGCTGTAATCATTTCCTGTCACAAATGGTTCTCAAACTATCGGCATTTTTGCTAATCCTTCGTAAACTATCAAACTTTTTGCCCGCTCTCTGAACCTCTGAAGGGGCCTCGCATCACTATTGAATCTTTCAATTTAATTTGTAGGATATTGTGTTAGGTTGAAAGAACGTATTTGCCGTTATTCATTTTTCAAAAATCTTTGAAGACCGCTTCGCGCAGCCGTTATCGGTATCGATGGTGATGTTAATACACTTACAACGTAAACGCGCTTGTAAGTCTTTCACCCCTTTTGCTATACCTATCAGGGAGGTCTCATATTACGTCCCTGCATCTATACACTTTCTTTTTCCCATTCCTCATTACTGGAATCTGCTCGTCTGGATTTTTGTTCAAATTAGTATATATATATATACACAATAGTTGTATAGGGCTCGGCCTTATACTCCATAGTATCATTCGGGTGTCAAGTAATAAGTTCCGGAGGCCCTATATGGTGTCTGCCAGCCTTAGATAACCTTTTATAATGCGCAATGAAGTAAAAGAAACTTTCTTTGTAATCCAAGAATGTTTCTGTGGACTCCACTAACGTATTTTAACTTAAAACTTCCCCGAATGATTTTATAGCCATATTTGATCAGATTTAAAAATATCCCAAAGATAGCACCATTTTGCATCCAAGCAACCTTAAGTTACAAAAAAATTCTCAAAGGGGAGGAAGCACACCCTCCCTTTAAACCCATCCCTAGGACAGCATCTTTATGTTGTGACAAGGGAAGGACCTCCACTTCTGTATTCAATCTCAGGGACACTTAACGAAGTGTAATTTACGCAGACTTGGGGTTAACTGAGGTGATATTACGACGTTATATGTGTTGCTCTCACAATCACCAGACCCCGGAAGGCCCACTGGCTTTCTGCTACTTTCAAGAACGTGAATCTCTATTTTACCCTTAATTGTCACCTCTTTGAAGTACATTAAACTTTTTCAAAAATTGGTTAAGGATTTTCAGTAAACGCACGCTTAAAACTACACGAATTTTGGTAGGAAGTTGCATGTAATGAAGCCCAAGAATAACAAAATTTTTCCAAAAGGGACAAGACAAGCCCTCTCTTTAGACTTCCTTTAGTCCCCTCTTATCTCAAAGCAGGTTAAAATTCTGATACGAGGTCGCACGACCATTCGCCTTCGTGTTTTTGGAAGGAAGCAGCTATGAATCATCAGAGAGGGGCGTCGACCGGTCACGATACTATTCAGTAAAATAGCGAAGATAAAACTAGCCATTTTTTAAATGCTTGCCAATTTAACATACCCTAGCAACATTCGTTCTCATAGCATTAATGCTAGTTTATGACACAGTGGAGTACCCAGGATAGTAAACATTGTGGTTGATTGAGGAGTCCAAAATTTCAAGTTGACATTTTAGTTCATTTAATATAGCCTGAATGCCAAAAATGCTTACTTTTTACAAAGTTTAAAACTGATTACACGTTGAGAAATTCGAATTATTTTAGTGAACTTCCTTTGAGGGTTGAGTTGAAGGAAAAGACATATGGTCAAGTGTGAGGGTGACCACCTCCCCTTTCAGAAATTTTGTTACCCTGAGGTCATGTTGTTGCAAATAAGGCTACTTTGGACAACGGTTTTACCGTTGTTGGAAACTCATGTTTAGTATTATTGTTATTTAGTGATAATTTGGTTGTTTCATAAATGTTCTGCATGCCTGGGACCCCTGGCAGACACCCAACACTCATCTTAGATGCTTCGACGCATCCATGAGAAAAGCAAGCAAAGAAAACTGAGAGTTCTTAATATTACTTCGCACCAAAAGGATCTTTCACCACTTTAACACCCACCTTCCGATCTAACTGTGAGCAGATCCGTTAATTTCGGATATCGTGGGGATTATTTTGTACGAAGTTTTCAACCAATGAACTTTTCACCTGGAGACATTTTCAACACTAGGTTGAAACATTTTCTAACTTTGGTTTAATAAAAATGGGTGTCTAAAAGTACTCTCATACGTACCCAGCGGGTTTGGAGAGTTTTTCCTCTTCCTTTTTTCCCCTTCCTTTCTTCGAAGGTCTTTCGCCTTGCATGTTTTTGTTGTGACGTCTCAGATATAGGTATATACCTCCATAGCTGAAAACTATCATAGAAGCTGGAATAGTAAGAGCAGAGCTAACTATTGCGCTATACAATAATGAGGTAGGGTGATCACGAGCACCGCAAGTATGTAGTTTTTCACTATATCCAATACGACCAATGCCGGAAAGTAACGGCAGTACGACAAAAAATGTCGGACACTTCCAAGAAACACAGAGCAAAAGGAAAACAAATTTCCCTTGATAGATCCGATTGTACGTTTCTTTCCTTTTTGTGATTAAAATATATCTGTTGACTGCGATAAGTGCCAAAGTCGTGAAACTGTTGCCGAGAAATATCTGAGTAGCTGCAAAGTTAACTGCACACACGGTGTGCAGCCAGTTTTCTACTGGCATATCCACATCTAATAATAAAGCAAAAATAACCACCGGTAAGGACACACATGTTAGGATATCGGCTGCTGCAAGATTGACCACAAAAACGTTGGTCTTCGTCTGAAGTCTGCGCGATAAGGAGAAAGCAATGACAACGAGAGTATTGCCAACTATGCCTACAATCATTGATAGTAGTATGATAACAGAAACTACCAATCGATCTCCCTTAAGAATAGCAACAACCTCTCTCGCTGTGCCGTTTTCCATCATTGCTTTCTTCTCACTGGAATATTTAGTTAAGAGTAAACTGAACTTGATTGTCACTTAAATATATTGTAAAATTGCTTGTATTTACCTCACTGTGATACAGCGGCTTAAGAGACAAATAGGAGTGTCTGCTTAGTGACTAGTCTAAACATTTTACGAGGAATGGTGTTACTACGAGTATAAATGACAGGTAACGGAAAAACAGCTGAAAGTATGAGCGGAAGTTAATCTTCAAATAACGTTGTCTTTTGTTTTTTTAAAACAATTCAGGATAAACTGAATGACACGTCTTCATGTTATTATAAACCAGCAACTAATAATAGACTAAATGTAAACTGCCACAGGACACAACTTTTCCAGCTGAGCTATTGCCATCGGACGGGACAGCCAGAATTTTGTCACTTTTTGCAAGTTTGTTTAAATGGTTGTCATTTGGTCGTTTTTCATTCGATTTGGCTCAAATTTTGTCAGCGGGTTTGGGACGTAGCTAAGTTTTACATATTCAATGATTCGTTACAAATTTATAATTTATTTGAGGTTTCAAGACTTAATTTTCTGAAAACGTAAAAAAGTCTTCTGTTTCAGGATTTTATGGCAAAATGTAATAGTGGCAATATCATAATGTGACAGTTTAGAAGATGGTGAACTTGCCCGCCCGGCGGACGTGTATTGCTCCTGCACCTACACTGGCTGCACTCGCAATACCAACGTCCGCGATCTTTCGCAAGAATTCTTCGTCAAACTGCGTAAAAACTGTACGCTTTTAAGCATTCATATGTACGATCACAACATTCCAAAATAATAAATATTCAACAAAAGAACGACTAAAGCAATTCTGATTATCATGCTGTTTCGAACGACAAATGTCAGTGGGATTTCAGTGTGTAATTTTGTTCGCTTCGAGCTCACACAATGTAGTCCCTTTGACTTACTGTGTAAAACTAAACGTTACAGCTGAAGACTTTCCGTGCGTTATGAATATTCATATTATGAATCCAATCAACAGTCGAGAGGTAACATCAAATTGGGCTCATGAATATAGCGAAATTGGATAATCTCTGTCATTGCTCGCAAATGTTAGAGTATGTGCGTCAAAAGAAGAGTACATATGCGACACCTGCTATGAAGGTAAGTGGTGAACAAAAGTTGTTGCTGGCGAAATTTTTTTCATCATTTTAGCCTGAGGCACCTCTTTTAAGAGTCTACTTTCCAATAAAATGTAGGCCACAGATCGTATCTAATGCATATGAAGTTGTTGCTATTTTTTACTAACATCCAGTTTGTCTTAAATTGAAAATTGTGTTCAGTTTTAATTTCCCGTTATTTTAGGGGAATAATTGGTAGTCAGTTGAAATTTGAAATCGCTCGTAACTTTATAAAATAGGTGCAATTATTATGGTCAATTTGGGAAAGCTCAAATAAAAAAATATCATTTATTTGAAAGATATGAAAACGATTGAAATGTCCCTTCTACAAGATTTTAATTTTTCTATGCCATGTGTGGAAATTACGAAGTAATTCTCTTTTATATTTTGTTTTGGTTTTCTTTTCTTTTCGCTTTATGTACGTAAGTATGACATTATTTATCCCCCTAACAACGAGTGCAATGGACCATCAACCAGTGGTTGTCACTCCCAGGTGAACTCTATTTCTCCACTTGCAACAGTTTATCCCTTTCGTAAAGAAGCTAGCTTGACCACAGACTCTTTAAGGGGTTTCAGCCTTGTCTTTGTCAAGGACTTTAAGAAGTAATTACTAACATCTGTGTATCATTGCAATACAACAAAAACCCCTTTATTGGTCTCAAGATAGCTGCACAGGAAGTTTATTGAGAGACTGTGGATTAACTGTGGTCAACTGGAGATGGCTGAAACTTGGTAAATTTTCCCAGTGTCACTCGCATCTTGGCTGTAAGTCACATCATACTCTATAATGAGCCGAACGCCTAATAACTGTGTATGGTCACTTCCTGAAACAGCTGTGTGGCCAAGTTCTCTTGACAGTTTTAATATAAGAAACTGAAAAGCACGTGCGTATCAAGAACCTCTAGGGCCCATGGAAAAGGAGCAGTGAGGGGCCCTACAACCAATGGCATCACAATCCCAAGCTCTCTCCGGCCATCCACGCACGTATTTAAATTAGCAAATACACAAAGTATGGTACTATATGCGATACTTTCTCCTGTTGTCTATTGACGCTGTTATAAATCGATACAGTAACGTCATATAAAACGTGTATTTAAACTTTAAAGTAAACCCTGCACAATGAGATAATGCGTCAAAGCTGGGCCGAGAAACATAACCAGGCATCGCTTCTCGGCCTTTTGGCTAAGATCATGTGTAGTATCTGTTATTTTCAGCCAGTCTAGAACGGGACTTCACATGACAGGCTGTAAGATTGGTTACGTAGGGTTGAAGTTGTCTCTTGGGGACGTAGCTCCTAAAGGGAGCAGAACTCTTTCGAGAGTATTATTTTAGTTTCTCCCCTTGGCTCTTAGCCAGAGAGTCGAGGGAACTTTTGAAAGGTGCATCTTAACCGGTCCCAGAACCCCAAAGTTTTTTTTTGTTGTGCACCCGCTTGCTACGGCCTTGGCTAAGACATCCGAAATGTGAGCCAATTTGACCAGAAATCTATCCAGCCAATCAAACTAATTATTATATAGTATGGTAGGAGACACATTAAATTACGGTTTCCTCCTTTTTATTGGTCGAATTCTTAAAGTAATGAGAGTTGTGCAATGCTGTAACATTTTTACAACAGATTGGCAGGAAAGCTACTAAGGGATGAAAAGGCTTTTTTGAAGATGAAAGAGCAATATGATTTCTCTAATGCAATTATCTTTTTGACAAGGAGACATGCCATGAAATTAGTTTTAGCGAAATGAATTAAGCCTCTTTTATCGACACCACACAGTGTTATACGGCGTGATCTGTTAGTTCACACGACGAAAAGCCAAGCGTTCAGCAAGATGCAACACACTTTTGGATATGTTTTTTTTTTACAGGGAAGGGGTAGATGTATTTAAAAAAACTATTTTTATATTTTCAAGTTTATCTTTAAGGGAAAATGTTGTCTACGATTAAAACTTGGTGGGAAGGGGGCATGGAAACTGGGCTACAGCATCGCTGATGCGCTAGTCTTTTAATGATGCTGTCATAATTCTACCCAGTTTCTCGGAAAACTGTTTTACACCAGTTAAAAGCGGATGGTTGATATTTTTCACACAGATGGGAAGCCATTAACAGAAGAAACCTTAGTAAAGTAATTCGGCACTTTTCAGTACAAGTAGTCAATCATGCTAAATCCAATATATATATATATATATATATATGGTGCAGATTTAGCGTACTTGGGCCAGTCTGGGGCAAATCTGTTATTTGTATGATTTTGGTGTAATTCATTTTTCAAAACAGTTTGTTATCAGGAAAATTTAAAGTTTAGTCAATAAAGTACCTACTTTGGTCGATGTTGACAAAATTAACTTACAAAACACATACACACACAAATACACACAAATAAAGACTGTAGCAAAAAACACCGAATATCTCAAAAACTGTTACGAAGATGTGCACTAATTTCAATGTTAGAAATCTTTTCTCAAGAGAAAAAGCAGCACTCCAATTTTTTCACAGAAGGCCCTTGAGTACAATGTTATGCTTTCATTGGCTAAAGTTAAGACAATGTGGTAATGAGAACAACTTAACCTTTAGGGTAAATGAAAACTGCACAGTCTATTTATTCCTTAAATAAAACGGAAAACAGTAGTCACTTTTTGCCCATTTTCGACAATTTTTGGTCAAAGATATGACTTTGTATTTTGATGAATCGCATGTTTGCAAAAATTTCACTATATAAAGCATGACTGTAGTTGATTCCATCTTTCCTTGTGTCCAGACAAACAAGATGAAGGTGCGCCAAAAGGAAGTAAATATTTTCTAATTTTAAAAATGCCCGATATCTCATCATACAGTTTCAACTGGAAATCACAGTTAGATGTAAAACAATTTCAATTTGACTTTGGCGCATTCGTTTCCATTTTTCTGTCACAAAGTCGAGGTCGTTCAAGCCGAGCTCACGAAGTAAAAGCATAAAACCGTCCTGGTTTGGGGCTCAGAGACCCTGAGCCAGCCTTAAAGCTCCATTTTAGTCATGTCTTTATGGGAGACCAGGGAGATTATCCCGGATGCCATGCCGGTGTTAACATAATTGTGGACACTAGAAAAGATTTGAAGTATTTTCAAATAGCTTGAAATATGCACTCAGCAGACCATAAATTGGCATTAAGTTTTTTTCTAAATAGCTTAATTCACGCTGAGACTATGCACCGTGACAGATAATCAAAGGGGTTCTCGGTAAGTTTGCAACAATTTTACTCACTTGGTGCTACGAGGAGTTATTATAAGACACGGGAATGATAAATGCAAGGGAAGCCCACGGAAAGGTATTTCAACGTTTCAATAATGTTTGACCACACTTTACATAAAAGTCAACTATCTGCAAGTTGCCGTGACAACGAACAAAATACTAACCTTTAAGTCACAGTTCTTCCTTTGTTTCATAATAGCCAGGGCTCACGAACAGTCGATATCTTCATGTGCAAGTTTGCTAGTAGGAGAAAAGATTATTTTATAGTTTCCAAACGATTTTGTAATGCAAAGCCTGTCCCAGTTGAATTAGTAATACGACATTGAGCTTGTAAAACGAAAAAAAAACACTTGGGTGGCATTCAGTAATGCTTTACTTCATTTACGTTGAAAAAGCAGTTGATGGTTTTAGAATACACTTAAAAAACTTTTAAATACTTATTAACTTCTAAGGTGAATTATTTTTCTCCCCCATATTCGGTTTTGGGGCAATGGTGTCCTCTGCCTTTGTTATTTTCACCCCTGATAACAAACAAAACGCATATGTAACACACAAGTTTTAATAAAGAGTAGATGGGACAATAACGGCAATGTTGCTTCTCCTTACTTCATCTACAGAAAGTATGACAAACAGTCCGAAAGCGGACCTCTTAGGTAATCATTGCACTATAAAATGACGTGCTTTCAAGTTTTTACAGGTAAAACAAACGCGCCCTGACTGCCTGACCCCTCAATTTGAATCAATTGAAAACGGTGCATACCGTATTGACCTGACCTTGACCAGTATCGAAAATCAGTCGATTGGCAGATGGGCTGGTTAAGTGTGCCTCAAATTTCGTTTCCCAACCCGACTGTCAGCCGACTGTCAGTCTACCCATGTCCTGGCCATATAAGACACACAAAACATGTTTGATATTCGTAGTGGTGTCGAACGAGGGAGTCCTGGGTATATCGTCTCAGTTGAGTCTGGTTTTTGCAGTGTACGGTCGTCGACTCAACTGAGGCCTGTTGTAGTCATAAAGCTTCCCGAAATGTTTGTAGCCATAAATGAGAAAAAAATTTAACTAGTAAATTTATTATGAGAAGCGTGACAATTTTACCCATGACAAAATACCACCGACAAACGGCGGTTTGAAAATTTCAAGGGGTGAAGCATCCCCTTACCACGATATTGACACCTCTGTTTGGAACAGAAGTGAAACGAAAATTCCGTAAACTGTGCCTACATCTTTGGGATGTCAGAGGAGAATCGTGTCATGAGAGCAAAAAACAGCTTAAAGCCCCGCTCAAAAAAATTCAACGATAACGATTCCCTATACAGTAACGGATATAATTAATTTATATTATATATATTTTAATTAATTTAATCGGCGACGGCGAGTGTCTTTTCTTGTCCTGACTTAAGCTATTTTCCAATTACACCTGCTTTTCCTCTAAGTGTATTCATCATGAAATGTGTTTTGCATTTATGAACGAGCAAAACCTTCTTTACTTTTACGTAAAATCTTTACTGGCCCGGCACTTATTAACCATATACAGTAACACACCCGTGTCTTGGTCGCCACATGCACTGCGAACGAAGTGTTCAAATCCAAATTTAGTAGCTTACGCCATTTGTGCAAGTTAAACTTGAACTATTTATTGCTTGAAACACGCCCATTGCTCTCGATCATTGATCGACATACACACAACTGTATATACCTGGCTGGCCAGCTGAATACGTGTTACGTAGAACGAGGAAGCATTAAGTTAACCAGATGCCAGACACCAGGTACTACCTCGGAAAATTCGACTTTATAAACTTACAAATGTACGAATATCGGAAACATATACTGCTTATGTTTGGAATGTATCTTCTCCGATTGATAATTAAAATCAATATCAGGATGTATTACTAGACAAAACAGTGCAATCATAAGCGTACGGGACTCTTCAAATTTGGGGGGCAGAAAAGTTTTGCCCAAATCTCCAAAAGTTGCCCGAAGTCAAGGGCGTGGATCCATCTAAAGACGGGGGGATTTTCACCATATGTGAATCTCCGTCCTGGGGGAGGGGTCTAAGGGGAGGGGGTCCCCCTCCCCTGTGGAAAATTTTTGCTCACGTAAGGTGGGCTAAATGCAAAATGGTGCTGCATTTATTGCTAAATTTGAGTTGGATATATTTCCAAGAATTTCTACTCCTTTAGGAAATCTTTTCATCTTGCTTAAGAGAATTTTTTACTGAGTTCTTGGGGTAAATCAGAACCACACTAACCATTAGCAAGTTTACTCATATCTTATGAAATTTAGATATGGAAGTGATTAGGACTGTGCATGTCCGAGCCTTTACGAAAGTCTGATAGAGGTGATATTGGCATATAACTACATGCGCGCGAAGCGCGAGAAAATTTTTGCACTTTTGTCGGGAATTCTATCAAATATTCGGGACCTCAGTAGAAAATTTGGGCAATCTTTTCACTTTTTCTTCATCTTTGCCGAAATTTCACCTATCCTGTGCCCGAATTTTGGTCATTTTTTTGCCCGAATTTTCGACCTCAGAAAATTTTGGGGGCACTCTGCTCCCTCCCCCCGCCTCGTACGCCTATGATTGCAATCGAATTCTCGAAGCTTTGATAAGTCAAGTTTTGGGACTAGAAAGTAAGGGTTGTTGAAAGTCTTGAACATAGTCAGGGAGGTGTCAAAGCCTAACACCTCCCTGCTTCAGTTGTGCCCAACACAACGCATGCATCTAATTTTTTTTAAACATAATCCATTGTTTCCGAATCTCAGGGTTTTTCGTATTCTCATTTTGTCACCCCTCAACATTAACTGAAGGATTTGGGTGCTCAAATGACTTCTTAAAACGTATACGTGTGGGATCTTTAAGAATAAATTACGATATCAAAACAGTGTACAGAGACTGTCTAATATAATGAAAAAAAGAAATCGATTTGCAGCTCAGCGCATGCGGAGTTGTGTAAATATTTTTATATTTAAATGATGAACAATCGTGCAGAAGAAGCGATTCTCTACACGTCCGAATGCTGCGAATTTTTTTTCCTGCAATTTGACAAAGGTACTACTTGCGATCTGTATCACTGGAGTTTCAGAAGCCGAGTCGATTAGCGCCTATTTCCAGCAGGCCGCAGGCGGGAGTAGCCGGTGAGGGAACTGGTAGAAAGCCTGTTTGAAACGGGCGATTTTCATTCGGAAACTTGAAGTGTACAAGGCTATGCTTGATTTAAAGATCGGCATGCTGTATTAAATCGCCAAAAATTACGACATTGAGTTTTGAAGGGAAAATTGGGGACCTCCCTTCCACCTTCGAAGTAAGATGAATGAATTCACTTCCATCGTTAAAACAACACCGTACGTTTTTTTTGTAACCAGGGAGTTGTTATTTGGAAAAATAACAACTCCCTGGTGTAACGTTCTACCGTGCACTTGCGTCTGGTCAGATTAGGGTATTTCGGGCGGCTCTACAGAAATGGAGCAGGTCAACGTGTTCTTCGTTGCTACAATGTAGTTCAAAGGAGGGTCAAAACATTACTCCAGGACACAACATTAGGCTAGAGTGAGCAGAACTCTGCGAGTGAGTGCGGAGATTCGTCATGGGTCTCGACTTACGTCGAATGTTTTTGCTTATTCAAAAATGCAAAATGCATTTCACTGTGAACCCACCGTAGAGAAAAATCGTGTTTAATTCAAAAATTGCCAAAGTCTGGACAAGAAAAGACCCTCGCCGGTTAAATTAATGTTTACTTTAAGATTTTACATCAGTTTTTTTTATTTAAGTATCGTACTCAGAAGGGTCCCTTGACGGAATTTGCATTATTCAATTTATTACTGCGTTCTTCGTAACATCAAGTCTGCAAAATCCCAGTCAGTCTGCAGTCTACAAAATAGTAGATCCGATAAAGTAACGCATAGAAATAGTTACCGTTCAATTTCAAGAGCGAAAAAACACACGACAAACGATACAACCAGTCGCCATTTTTGTAAAATTATGTTGTGTAAACACTGTGTGCAAACTGCGTAGAAATGAGACGTTGCCTGTTGTGTAAACTGTGTGGGCCGAGGCCAATTTGTGATACTCTCAGATTGTTTCACAAACAACTGTATGGCTACAAGATGTGAACAAAATGAAGTGCTCGCATGTATAGATAATTACTGGGAGCCTGCATTTGTTTTATATGTTCGACTCATGATGGTGGTTCTGTACAGTGAAGCAGGCACGGGGTCACGTGCTTCCAAATACGTGCCTCTAATTAATTTCCGAAAATTCCCCTCAGAAGCGTTTAAGCTACTGATTTCTGTTGCGGTAGGGTGAAGTGTGTTTCTGATGAACCTATTATTATCCTCCATTATTACACGTCCTTCTCAAACGACAAAATTCTCGCGAAGTGCCAAAATTTTCCCCGCTTGCAGCCTTACAGCATCTCTGTGTTTATTGTCGGGACAGTTTCAGACATGTTCGCATTATTCATTGGTGAGGGTTTTAAAACTACCCGAATTGCTTGTGTGCACAGGAGTCTTAATGGAGAAGCACAACATTCCAAGAATGTGAAGTAGGGAAATTAAAAGGAAGCAATATTTTACGATAATTGAAAGCTTTTACGAATTACCAAACAGAATACTCGCCTCTTAATGAGCGGATGCATTTGTTAGAAATTGAAAGAGACTCGGTGCAAGTCTGCACGCAACTTTTGTTATGGAAATGACTTTTAATGAATCGGCGGGCTTCTCGAGCATTCCTCACGGTTCACACTCCATATTTCACTACCAATTGGTTACATTTGTAGCATGTACTTGTCGTTTCAAAATTTTATTTTTCATCACGGGGTCATGCCACAGCCAAAATATCACTAAATAATAAATAATAGCTTCTCAGCATGTAATCAATTGAAATATTTGCCTAGGGTGTAAAGGTTTTCCAATCATATGATCAGTTTAAATATTTTGACAAAGATAGCACCATTTTGCATGTAAGCCATTTTCAAAGGAGCATAAATACCTCAAAGGGCAGTGGGACACCCTTCCTCCAGGACATCACCTCCACAAAGTGACAAAGGGAGGGTTCAAATTACCACCGAAAAAATGTCCACAATTTGCAGCAACTTTCTGGGTTTATCTGGGGCGGGTTTAAGGCATCATCGTTCGTAGTGCCCCAATCATCAACCTTTGGCGGCGCCACTGATACTGTATAGCTTGCGTAGTTTGTTTACAGGAGCATCTGGGCTAGGTACTTAGCTTCAAGGGTTGGCTATTTAGTTTTTATGTGGAAGATGCCCTTATCATAGTAATTAGCTTTTCTTACATACGCTTAGCCGACGCAGTGTAAGTGGGAATGTTCTCAAAGAGGGGACTGCCTCTTTCTGCCTGATAAACACACACAGCTGGCGCAACCTGTTATTCTCCAAAATGTCGCAGAAAGTAGTCAATTAAAGTAAAATTTTCATTAAACTACAGGACCGTGCAGGCTAGTAATTAAATAGGCAATACAACTAAATTCATAAAGTTCTTCCTTTTGACATTAGTGATTATATTAAGCTTTTATGAACAATTAAAAAGGTGGACATGAAATTGTGATAATGTGTTAGAAGGGTTTATTTTCCACTGTTCTTACAATTTATAAAAACTCCAACATAAATGTTACATAAAATATCATTATGGGCTCTTGGGCATTTTTTACAACATAATGTCTTTCTTTTCTTCGTTAGTTTTTTTTTTTTTTTGGAAATTTGTTCGTCCAGACTATATCAGAATTTAGCTAAAATTCATATTTTTCACTGAGTATTTGTTTTTGCAAATGTTAAATGCATCAAAATCACAACATGTTCAAAATGAGCATGAAACGACTTTTCTGGCTTCCCACTGGTTTTCGGCACAATGACTGAGATTCAATTCAAATCAATCCAAAGTCAAATATGATAGCTGGTGTTCTACAGGGCTATACAACTTAATGCAAGTTAATTGTTTTAACCCCTCAAGGAAGTTTTCTGCGCAGGTAACTTTTTTTAAAAATCACTATTGATAATGAGAACACCACTTTAATATTGACAGTACTGATTCTCCATATGCTTTGCTGAGCAACTTTCAAAAATATCATAGAAAGTAGTACAAACTGTCTAACATTTAGTGTATCCGACATAAAATTCGAAGTGTATAGAAGGACTACTTTAGTAACATTCTCAGTTTAATAAACTGTGCTACCAGTAAATTTTTGGTCTTACCGAAACTTGATTTTAACCCTAATACAACAACTCATAGGGTTCAATAACAAACTTTTCCTTATTCATACGGATCGAGATGGTTGACATGAAAGCATTGCTTGTTTTTATATTGGAAATGACATTTAATTTACAATCAATAAGGGATTATCTGAATGTGGTTTCCGATTCTTCTAAGACCGTGGTCGTGGAAATTTTAAATAATTATAGGCCGATCCTTATTGGTGTTATTCATCTAAGACCTAACAACATACCTCGCACTTTTATTGATGATCTAAGTAACATAATTAATACGATCTTAAGTACTAACATATTTTTGTTAGGTGACTTAAAAGGCGACTGTTTTGAAGTTTATGGAAGACCCCTTTGTGGTGTGTCTTTTAAAATTTTAGCTAGGCATAAAATCAATAAATAATCAGGTGATTTTGTAGTATATGCATAGAAGTAGTAAAAAAAGAACTTATCCGATTTTTTTCTTTTCACTTTATTTTTTTGCCTATAAAATATAAGTTGTCCCCTTCTATGCTCTTTATAATGTGTTTTGTACATGGATGAATGGCTCTAACCGTGCAAGTTCCTACGCCGTAAAAGGTTTTACACACAATTTTGCATTCTTGTATTTGTAATGAATACATATTGTGTAAATCTTTCTCAATGCGATAAATGCAATGCAGTCCATGGCAACGCAATGTAATGCACCAAAACACAGAACAATTGAATTCGTCATACATTTCTTTCATTCTGAAATTACCAAGGCTTCTCACAATGCAACTCAACACCACATTCTGTAATGCGAAATTTCATAAAGGAACCTAACAAAACATATGACAACTGTGTAACTGCATACAGTGGCGAAGTGAGACCAAAACTTTCACTGACAGATACTGCTAGTTTGTTAGTAGGGTCGATTTTGGTTTGCAACTGTTTGGGGATATGACTTAAAATGTGCTGTTTTGTAGAGGGTATAAAGGGTCCAATTTGGGAATTTTAAAGAAAAAAAATGTTGCCTGCAGATGCTAAATATGCCGAACTTTTAAAAACAAGTTTTGTAAGCCCTATTGTATGGTCAGTTACTTTGAATCAGTGGACTGCTGCTTCAGTTGGTAAACGGTCCATAACTTCATACATAGACAGGACTACAGGTCTCGGTAAAAAAGACACAATTGGCAACACTTTTCAGAGGATGCTGTATTCTCGTAAATTGTGCTCGACGAAATCTTTCCACGCGAACACCGCATGCTTACTAAATTAAAGGGTTTTTAATCCGGATCGTTCCTACAGGGCTGGATAGCCTTTTAGAAAGACAAACAAAGAATACTTTATTTTTTTAGAGTTACATTCTGTCGCCCTGTTAGGGATTGGAGAAAGGGAAAAGAAAAAAAAAGGAAAGGAGAAGGGGAATTTCCCTTGTACTCTTCTGGGTACACAACACGTTGAACCAATAAGAATGGTTGAACTCCAAACTCCTTTTTTGCATCTTAATAAGTAAAGTATTCCACATTCTGGCACAGATGTCAGGATGTTTTCCCTCGCAGAGAGAACCACTTTCTTATTTAATAGTGTGGAATTCTTTTTCACACTTACAGAAATCACTTACTTAGATTTTTTACCAAACCTAGGATTACACTTGAAAAGGTGTCTTTAACAATGAACGTGCCATGGAACTACCAAGCACTTCTACCTTTGATGCAGGGTGTAGCAAGCCATTTCTTTAATGTGGAGACACGTTTACTGGCCCCAAAAGCCCTGTAGAACTTACAAAATTGAAATCACTATCATGATCATTTTCCTATCATAGAGTTCCTACCCCCCCCCCATGATAGAGAAGGTGATATACTTTAACATAAGTGAGTGGAAAGACATTTAGTTACCGGTCTCAATGTTAGTCAGTGTTGCGACAGGGAACCCTGCTTTCTCTGGAAGGAATGGATTCGTCCTAAGTGGAATTTTTGATACAGTTTTATTTCAAGGTAAGATCTTTAAGAGGGATTTTTTTACTTTTCCATAAAACAGCATATTGCATAAAAGATAAAACAACAAGCTTTCAGCTTTTTTGAAGCAATTAATACCCATACTATCCAACTTACTTCGACACCTAACAATATAATTTTGTTTAAATAAAACCTAAAAGTTTCGGTTGGCAAACAGCAAATGTCAGTCACATAGTCTTTCCAACAACCCGTCTGACTTTTGGGTTACTGCCCTACTACTCGCCAAGAATATCGGAGAACCACCAATAAGAACTGATTGGAAAAACTTATACGGAAGTTTTCTTGTTCTAGATATTTGTTACTTTTTTATTTTAATACGAAGTACAAACACAGAGTAAAATTTGATTTAAAGGAGGATATAATCAAACAGACAGAATTTTTTTAAAGAGTGATGTACAAGAGGAGTGAAAATGTCAGTAAACCTGTTTGCTTCTTTATCCACATTTTAAGCATAACTATATACTGACAATCAGTGTCCGATTTTTCCGGTATCACATCGCGAAATGCGATTCAAAATGAGGGAACTGCGAGATATTTTCAGGACTCCGAATGTGATTGGAAGAGAAGTAGTTTGAAGTTTCAATCTTTTTTATACTTTACATATTAAACATATTTCAATGTAGAGTACAAATTAGAGTTTTTAACAATGTAAGTGGACACTTCTCTCCCAGAAGAGTCGTTTACATTAACAATTTTAGACAGAACATGATGAACAAACTTTAAAACTGTACTAGTTTAATTACGCAGACTAAGCCTTTTAGAGATTTAACAGTCATTTGCTGAAACACCAATGAAAATTGTAGGGACCACGGCATAATCCATGGTTGCATTGGTGATGTTATTACTTCTGATCCACCTTTCCGATTGGGAATAATTGGTTATGACAAAGATTGGGCAATTTACCGAATTCTTTGATTATGGATCCTGCCTCAGTCGCCTCCCTGTTTGCGACAAAAAGGCACCGAGGTTAAAAAATGCAATACCAAGAAAAAGGTGAAGCCTTGGGTTTTCATGATTGAAATTAAAGCAGTGACAAAACAGTACATGGGAAACAGAGATGTAGGATTTCGTGTAACAATTACTGTTGTAATATGGTATTGTAAATAACAGCCTACATTGAAATTGAAACATAAGTAGGTTTGTTAACTTTTTCTTTCTGTTCTTTGGAAATTAAAATAAAGCTTACCTGAATAAACTCGAGTTAGTACGAACTAGCTACGTTGCGCATACCATACGTCTGTTTCTTCAAGTTGATTCTTACAAAAAAGAGTTATTGGTAAACAAATGGCTAGACGTACCTGGTTTTTTTACAAAAAATGTCGAAAAACAGGGAAGAGTGAGACTTTTATTCACTAGTTATTTGGTCATGACAGTCGGAACCAATGGCAGAGCGGCTACACTCGCGATATTTTCAGAGTCCCCAAAATAAGTGTATTGCCTGCCTAATACTTAGCAGCCGAGCAGCTTACCTCCACCAGTACGCTGCCCATCATGTCGATGATCGTTTGTTATAGCAAAAGTCCATTTCATCAGAATCATAAAATTTGAAAGCTCTCCCCGTGTATAAAGATGAGAAAATACCAGGGACTTTGTGGCGGTTAAGGGGCACACCACCATTAGATAAACAGCCCACACACTTTAAGGTCCTCTTTATTTGTAAAGTATTCCGACATGTTAAAATAATCCCTTGATGCCGATTCTTCCTGGATATGAAAGAAGGCATGTTAAAGTGTGGGTGGTGCAAAATTTGGATTGATTGAAAGAGATTCGGACCGTTTTTAGAATCGTCAGAAGAAAGTTGTGAGTTTCCGTCACCTTGTGGATTAAAATGGGTGGGTATTTACCCTCTAAACTTCATTCCCGTGTAGCTCACAATCTAAACCGTCATGCTTTAGTAAATTTGTTGTGTCATGATAGACCAACTCGTCAGCTTTTATTGAGGGGTGGCTTGTGTGGACTATGAATTTTAACAAGGTTGTAGGGACATTTAACCGAGACAAAATAGTGTGTATAGCAATGGAGAATCTTATGGTGGTGTGCCCCCTTAAGTCTTCACTAATGGGGAAACACCGTGCCTTTATAGACCGACAGTTCAGATTGTTGGAGGTAGATGAAGTAGGTACCAATATGTAAGCGTAAAAGCATAGAGGGAGTCACCCAAGATATTCAGATATGGTACTCTGTCATATACCATCCGTTGCTTGTGGTAGCACACTAGAAATTCTACGGGAATCCCCGCCGAAGATGTAACCCTTCGAATTTGACAGTTTTTGAAGGGACAGTATAGACCAAGTTGCTGAAGTGACATATAAGGAAATATATTAAAGTACTAGTCATGCACAAAAGAAAATTGAAAGTATTTCAGGTACCTGGCTACAATATATCTTTTCGCGAAGCAAAATGACATTTAAATGAAGTACAAAAGCAGAAAACACCGCCCCATTATCAAAGGCGATTGGCCGTTGTGGCGATGTGGCGATCACTGTATGGATCGCTCGGTTCACGGCTGCCTTGGGGAGGATGATGAGAAAAAGAGAGCAAAACGAGAGAAGGAAGGAGGAAGAAAGAGAAGGAAAAAATTAAGAAAGGGCAGTGAAAAGAAAGAGAGATTGTAAATAATGGAGTGAGGGAGGCACACAGGATCGATGCGAGTGAACTGATTGTGCTCTGAGGGCCCATAGCTCCCTATAATAATTCCCTGCCTCATCGGTGGTACCTGTAAGCCGCTTGGGCCCAGCCAATATTTCGCGACATGATTATAGAAACCACGCAATTGAAAAACAATGACGGTGTGAGGGTCTGGGCTGGGGTTAGATATGGTGGATAACCTCAACAATAGACGTTTGGGGCATCTACAGGTTCCCCACCAGGTTGCACATCTCAAAGGGTCGTTGCCTCATTCTCATTGACCCCTGTTCATTCAAACGGTATTGGGACGAATAAGTGAGTGGTATCTAAACATCGCTACTCCCCCTTCCTTGCCCGGGGCCATGGTAGTTTTTTAAATTTTCAAAAAACAAAATCCCAGGCAATCAATATTTTAGAATTTTCCCCCGCGTATTACCGAAAAGACATTAGAAAGTTTATTATGTCTTTTCGGTAATTGGTACATAGCAGGGAGTGCATCAGTTAAAGTATGTAACGAGGCCAACGAGTTTCGGGAAATTTTGTATTACTGGCTATCTTACATGGAACCAACACAGGGTGTATATTTCAATGTTGATTAAGACTTTCGTATACATGACTTGGTGTTGCAGAAATTTTGACCGCTTGATCCAAAAATGACCCTTTTGGCCTAAAACAATCCCTAGGTCAGCTAAATAACCAAGTAAGTTTTGCTCCCCTTAAAATCCTCTTAAATGGAATCTGTTATATTGAAAAAGTGACTAACTAGTGCTATTTCTGCGATCTGACAAATAGTTATGTCCAAAATTGTATGGTACGCAACGCGCTTACCAAAGATGGCGCTCCGCTTAGATATTGTCAAATGGCCGCTCATCGTAATTTGCCGCAGCCGAATATAACCCCCAGTCCGCCCCTGCCTATTATACAAGATATCAAGGCTAGCTCAAAATCCCAGTAGTCATAATACACAAATTTGAAATACCTACGGGTGAGCTTTCATATGAGGGGAGGTTTGTGCCCACTGAAATTTCTGCAAGGGTTCATAGGCCCCGAAACGTATCAAAATTAGTCTATAAGTCAATGGAGGAGTAATAAGTGGTGTGCTTCCTTGTGTGCCTGGCGGCCATTTTCCAAACTGGCTAATGTGTTTAAGTGCTGTCCAGACCTGCGACATGTCGTGCAATGGAAATGAAATTTTCTACCAGATATTACTACATTAAAGGGGCCTGGTAATTTCTATTACATTTTGGCAGAAATTGTGCATAGTGTGTTCATCTCCCTTACCGCTTTTAAACAACAGTAGACCCGAATTATGCATAGGGTTTGGAGGGCTACACACCTTTTTGAACTTCAGTAATTGCTCTAGGCAAGAATTTTACGCCCTTGCAGGCCCAGTGTAACCTGAGTGTATACATTACGTAATACACTCTTGGAGCGACTGTTAGTAATCCCTGTGGCCATCCATGCTACTTCGCTTCAGTGAGATATGATCAGATCGAATTTATTAGTTTGGTGGAACACAATACGTTTATTTAATAGACCTTATGCATTGACGTCACACGACGTGGTTTTGAAGGCAAAATAATGACTCACACTGTACGCACTGCGTAGACTTTACACGTACGTGTAGTAGACTCACATACTCGCATACAGGATTGATCCACTAATCAGCTGTCTGCATTTGTTGGTGTAACGTACAATGATATGCCCTTGCCTCCGACCGAGGGCGAACTTTCTGTTCTGTGAAGTCATATGCAATAGGTCTATTGAAAGGAAACAACCCATTTTGCTGTATTTATCTCCCAGGAGTGAAATCCGATTTCTGCAGTAACAGCGGCAGGGGAATGCACATTGTATTTGATTTTGGCTATGATCTTTCTCCGACAGATGGATTCCATCAATTAACATATGTCCCCATATTTTGTTAAAATTTTTCAGTATAGAAAAGAAACTTGGCAGAAAACTGTCGACATGTATTGGTTATATTGTGTGAAAATAAATAATTGATTGCTTTTTAAATAAGAAAGTTTCTGTGATCCAAAGTGAACAATGTAAAGTTAACGAAAATTGCATTTTCTTCATTACATGACAGTATCTCGCTATATTTCAACTTGCATCAGCTCAGGAAGTATAGCTGTCTAGGTCCGCATACGAAAAGAATTGTGCACATTTGGTTAAAAGAATGATACTTAGCTGTGCTTTCTAATACATAAGCTACTTGTGTTGATTTTCAAACATCTTTTACCTATAGCCCACAACGGTCGCCCATTGCACTTTTGTGCCATTATCCCTTCATTTAAACATTTTATGTTTTTTTTTTAAATAAAAAGTTATTATGACTGGTTAAACAGCACCGCAGGGTACTAGCTTGAACAAATCCTCTCACAATTATGACACGCATTTCTTCTAATCCAAGAGGGGTGTATGCACATTTTACCATCCCCCCTTCTGTCTGCGTGAGAGAATTTCTTATCAAGAAATCACAGTACAAGGGAATGTAATCTGCATCAAGTTTTAATTATGCGTAAGTACATACCGTATCTATTCCAAGTTGGCTTTTAGCGGCCAATTAATTTAACCTGTGACCCCCACCCCTTCTCCCACACACACACACACTCCGTTTCTTTGCATTACTTAGCCCGTGGTAGGAGTACTAGTCAAACCAAGTTTAAAACTTACTTTGATGGCAATCAAATGGCTATCACTCATTGAAGGAAACAATGAGTGATAACATCATAAAACTAACACAATTAGGACACAGCCTTAATAAATTCCACTCTCTGTTTTTAATTATTGTTTTTGTTCCAAGATCTCGGCAATTGTTCAATCCCCTTTCTAAGACTTCCTTTCATTTCTGTCTTTGTTTGAAAATTTTCGATCGAGACAGCAATGACTACTCGTCACATAGTACAATGGGATTCAATCTACAGCAAGGCTAAACTTTACAGGTAGTACAAATTGTATCAATTCCAACATGGGGATCATAGGTCAATTAACTTTAGCCCTCGATTTGCATTAGCACCTAAAGATTAAACTATCAAAAAAAGTTCATAACTTATATTAATTAATAACCATTTGACTTTAAATCCTTTTGTTTTACTAAGAAAGTAAAGATTTTGGGTATCATGTCATCAGTGATTAATTATTTTCAGTTAATTAATTATCATCAGTTAATTAATTATTTTGACTGAAAATTCCGCAGTTTGAAATTTATAAAACTGATCGTAAAACTGACTTTTTATTAGCGTACATAATATTCTAACTTAAATTTCATTCAAAAGTCAAGTGTGGGATATTCATTTTAATGTTTTTAATAGTAATTTCATTTCATTAACATTTATTCCGAACCACTGACTTTAATATAGATAATTTAAACCTGAAAGGTACCAATATGACTTATAATGTTATTACTTTGAGTTTAAAGGGAAATATTGCGTTTGTTTTACAGAAAATTTTCATATTTTTTTAACCAGTACTAATAGATGCAGAACGATAGACAATTCAAAATAAGACAGTATGGTAGCTTTCTTTTTAAGAAATAAGGCTCTCACAGGAAGTTATTTGGTTATATGTTGCACAAAAGTAATTTGTTCACCCAAACTTTCAAAAATTCAAATGATGCAACATCCGTTACTCTTGTAAATGCTGAATGTTTTGAGGAGATAAAGCTATTGCTAGAGTTTGTTGGTGAGATTGAATGGTGTAATAATGATTTTAGCTATTTTCTTTGCGTTCAATGTTGGTGCATTTTAAACGCAATATTTCCCTTTAAATCATATAATATAATTGACTTTTTTCTATATTGAATTTCTCTATATAGAGACAAAACTTGGGCTCAGAATCTCATTCATTTTACTTCTTATCACATAAGTCAAGAATTTGAAATTTTATCTGATATAGCTGTACATTGATAGTTGTTTGTTTTATTCAGCAAGTCTTCATTATG
The DNA here is from genome assembly GCA_009936505.3 of Holothuria glaberrima. NCBI lineage: Eukaryota > Metazoa > Echinodermata > Holothuroidea > Aspidochirotida > Holothuriidae > Holothuria > Holothuria glaberrima. Next base: position 29,314 of record WURT03099003.1, read on the forward strand.
ACCTTAAAAGTCACAAAGATGACTTTTGAGTTAAGAAGTTTTTCTAAAAATATAATTACAATGCCTTAAAAATGCAAACTTAATTCACTTTTTATTCTCACTTTTTTTTACATTTGATCTCATCATTTTGTCTTTTAGTCTCATAAGTTGATATTTAGTTATGAATATTAAACTTTAAAATGTGAATGCCAATCTTTTAATGTACATTAATCATTTGCACTGTTAAAGTCAAGTCAGGAGTGTACTTTCAATCTCGTTTTTGTACTTTGAAGTCAAAATTTGGACTTTCAATCTCATTTTTAGTTCACATACCATTTTGATATAAAAAGTTATGATATTAAGTTTGCTTTTCATTGCTTTGACATCGAAAGTCAGTGATGTTGAAAATAAAGTTCGTTATTGTTACTAACCAGTAAGAAGTCTGATTTTTCAAAAGTCAGAAACGTACTGTCATTTGTTAGCTCTCTTCCGACGCTGATGAGCGTAGTTTGGTGGATGTTAAAGGGGATGAACTCATCAAAAGAACGGTTTATCGATCATGGCTACCAGGTTAATAAAAATTTCTTATAAGGTGCTACATAAATTGTTATTAAGTAGTATGTGTTAATACATGTGGAATGATTGAAATGACTCAATGATGGATCACCTTCTTGAACTAATAAAACTTTACAACCCCCCCTCCCCCCTCAGCAAGAACATTAATGATATCATAATGGTACGCTAGTACGTTATTAACTCTGCGCTTTTCGATTCCCAGAATATAGGGGCTGTGACTAAGCCAAATGAGTGAACATTGTTAAGATTTTAAAATATATCTTAACAATATGAAAGGTACCATTTACATGCAAAATCTTTAAGTCAACTTGGCTTTGTAGACTGAGCTAAGTGCCTCGCAAACCAGAGGTCACCGGATTAAAGTTTGGTGGAACCACTTGGAAATTTTGTACGGACTAGAATTTCCCTGTTCGGGATGACTGTTCGCAGTCATGCTGAAGAGGTTAAATCGGTGATGTAGAATTGGGTATCTGGTCGTTCCTCCTAAGCTTTTTCTCTCTCAAGAAATAGTTCGATTCAGAAAGATGTTCACTTTGCTAATATCGGCTGTTGAGCAGTGGTACAGAGTAAAAATCCTCTCCTATCATCCTTTGGGAAAGTGGCTAAAGACTGGAACACACTCATGTCCTTCGGATAGGAACGCTAAATGGTGGTCACGGATGCAGGATTGGGAGCAGTTTGTACACCACTACCTCGTTTCCCTCGGAGTACTAGTCGAAGAGAGACGTTTATCGCGGGTGCTCATCCACTTTTAATCTGGCAAAGGGTTCTGGATGAGCCAAGTGGCTTTTTAACCCTGACACACTAAAAGTAAACTTTTAAAATATATGCAGATCTAACCATACATAGCTGTAACAATTTAAACACGTCACTATGAAGCTGTAATTATAAATAGTTATATCGTGGAAAATATCGGACATTTTCTAAACGTGTAATTTTTGCTATTTCCATGGGCGTCACCAAAGGGGGAGGAGTCGGGGTGCAAAAGACCACCTTTGAGCTTTTTCACGTCTAAAGGATGAACCAAAAATCGAAATAGGTTTCTCCTACCATTGCAAAGTATAAATTTCTTTCAATATGTTGAATGGCTAATTTCGCTGCAATTAGCCAGGTCGAGTCCCCCAATTAGTTATTTTTACCCCTTACTTTTTTAAACAGTTAAAGGTGAGGTGAAATGTAGCTACACCTTTCCATAGTATTGTAACCATACATCTAGTACCACCACGTACAGAAATGATACAAAATATAAAACGTACTTTATTTGATGAAATACCTTTAATGATTTCTTTTTACAAAGAAACAATCATTTTATAGCAACTAAATTAGAAAGATGTTCATCTCTTGATTCTGTTTATTTAGTGATTAAACTGCTTCAAGATGTACATTAATATTAAAACGGAGATGTGCAAATGGACATTTCAAATTGACTTAAAATCGCAAAGAAAAAATAGTCCCAAGGTGTTGATATTGTCAGGGTTGTAACATCCGAGTCTGGACTCGGACGCGATTCCGGACTCGAGACCGTTTTTCGCCGGACTAGGAATTGGCCCGGAATGGGAGGTCGAGGGGCGGGAATGGGCTAGCTGAACTCGGAGCCGATTCCAGCTTAGTCCACAAAAAAGTAAATTTCATTGATGCACCGAGGCAACATTATTATTGGGGCAAAACTTAACAGGTAAATGGTCACCAAACATATATAAGATATATATTTATATAAGTATATATATATATATTATATATATATATCTATATATATACATAAACATATATATATATATAATATACATATATACCCAGCCAACATGCCCAGCTGCGGCCCAGCTGGGCTTTAGCTGGGAACGCTGGGCTTAGGTGGGCTGACGGAAATAATTTGGATATTGGTGCTTTGGACAAGCCAGACTTGCGAATAACTCGATGGGAATGGGAAAAAACATTTTTCCGTTTTTTAAAGTAACTTTTGTCCGAAATTGTTTTCATTTTTTCCGGGTTTTAGCTAGGCTTTTGCTGGGCTAACCAGCATTGCGGAGTCCAGCAATAGCCCAGTTGGTGCTCATCTGGTCACATTTGAAATAAATGCCATTGATTAAAAAACTTTTGTTGTTCCAGAAAATGAACTTATCGATGAAAGTGTTTTTGGGTAAAAATGACACGAAAAAAAAATTAACATGGTTTTGTAATTGGGCTAGAGCTGGGATATTGGCGGGCTTGTCAAAGCAGTAAAGCCCAAATGGGACCCGGCTGGGGTCCAGCTGGGGAAACACATTTCTGTATGAATGATCTTTCACTCTTCTAACTTTTTATAGCATTGACACTTTTAGGTTAGAGGAAGGCATGCGTAGTTACAGCTGAGTTAACCTTAATGGGTTTTAATGGGTTCTAGCCTGGCTAAAGCTGAGCTAACCTAGTAAGTTGAGCCCAGCAGGGGCCCAGCTGGGGCCCAGAGGGGCCCAATTATAAAGATTTTCAAAAAAATTTTATTCAGGTGATTCACTGTTTCCTTCAGCAAATGTGTGTCCTACGTATTATATCTTGAAAAAAGTTAACCGAAAGAATTAAACATGTTGTATCTGGGCTATGACTAGGCCTTTAACGGGCTGTTAAGTCTGCGGTATAACTGATTAATTTTGTGACTCCTCATTGCCGGCAAATTATAGCCTCTTGTCCACAGAATAATTTTCTTCAAAATTTATGTCATCGCTAAAGGTTTATCTTTCTCTGTGTCCTTAACTTGTAAAACAGGTCTTTTTTTCCCTAAACAAAGTAACTCATCTTCAAATCATTGATGCATGAACCAAGGTGGTCACACAGTGATGTCTTTGTACAGGACCCAACTGTAATTTCTAAGCAGGAAGTCTTTTGTTTGGAGCCTTTTGTGAAACGTGTATTCTGTAGGCCTGTACAGTGGCAGGCCTTTGTAAAGCACTTAACAGTCTACTTTATGTGTGAAGTAAGCACACAGTGTACTTGACATTTTGTACACAAGGACAGTGTGGTTACCAACAGAAATGTTTGTAGCAATTCCGACATGGAGATGCTCAAGTTCAAATTAATTTTATACATGCCAGCTATATGTTGTTTAACTTGAACAGTGCGAAAAAGTTACTGGATAGGACACTTGGAGAAGCATGTTCATCAGGACTGGAAATTGCAACGAAAGAATAGGAGTACATACAGCAGGAGAGAAAAGGAGGAACTAATAGCGCTGCCTTAAGAAGACGTTTGCGTGCTGCAATAATCTGCCATTAATTTCAGTTTACAACATTTTTCATGGCGAGGTATATGAGGTTGAATTCTGTTTTGTTACTGCTTGTTTTAAAGAACAATTTCCATCGTTTTGGCAGGTTTTCCAAATGTAACTCTGTGGTTTTTTAGATAGTAGCTCACATTATAATTGAATACCACATGGAATGAGAGATCGCATGTAAAAAAAAAATGTTAAAACACTTGTGCTATATTTTTCTAGGAAGGAGATGAATACAAATCTACTTACTCTAAAGCATATGGGAGGACCGTGACGAAATACTATGCATCAGTTACCTACCGTGATAGTGCCAAACCGGGGCCTGCCTCCAGCCTTACTGGGCTGGCGTAGTTGGGTCCCAAGTGGAACCCCTGCCTCAACCTCAGCTAGGCTAGCCCAGTTGGGGCCCAACGGAAACACCTGACAAAAACGGATTTGCCCCAGCTTAAGCCCAGCATGAAGCCCAGCAGGGGCCCAGGTAAGGGCCAAATTAAGCCCAGCTGGGCTAACCCAGTTGGGCCCACCTGGGAACACCTGACAAACACGGATTTGCCCCAGCTTAAGCCCAGCATGTAGCCCAGCAGTGGCCCAGCTGGGGCCCAGCTGGGGCCCGACTTCAGCCCAGCTGGGCTAGCACAGTTGGGGCCTTCCTGGGAACACGTGACAAACACAGATTGCCCCCAGCTGGGGCCCAGCATGTTGCCCAGCAGGGTACAGATGGGGCCCACCTGGAAATATTGGCTGGGTATATATATATATATAATTGTAAACAGCACTGAAAAGCATTTGTATGATGCGCTACATTCCCTAATGACTCGGACTTGGCCCGGAATTGGATGACCTGGAATCAGAATTGACTCGGAACTGGATGGTACAAGTACTCGGGATTGGCCCGGAATGATGGCCACTGGAATCGGAATTGGATTTGGTGGACTCGGTTACAGCCCTGGATATTGTTGTAGCAATCGATTGTTCTGAGGGTTTTCACTTCACTAAACACATAGAAAAACCTGTAAAGTGGGTGCCCTCTCAAGATTGCGACTCCTAGCGCACGGAATGCATGACGTATGCTTGTCAGTGTTTACTATACACCTTTGACTTGACGGTGCTATATTTCAGCAAAAAGGCGTTTTTACTTGATCGGATAGTATTTTGAAGAGGTAGTTATCCTACAAAAATCTGTCATACCGAAATCACTTTAAGTTAAGAAAATGGTGGTACCGATATTTGAAATGGTCTTCCTTTTTATCACTGCATACGTATCGAAGTGAGTGATGGGTCAATCATCATTTTAAATCTCAACAACTTTTTTTTTGTTCTTCCTCCATTTTTTGCTCAGTGTTTTCAGTGTTTACCTTTCCATTACCAGTTTTAGTGGAATAAACGATATGTACAGTCTTGAAGGAGAAAGGTTGAAAGTACAAAACGAAGTTAGTTGGTAAAATCACACTGTGCAAATGTGTACTGCTCTCTTCTATAGAGCCTGATAATTAGAATAGTCTAGATATACTATTCATTGAAGATTTGAACGATTTTCTTGAATTTCCTTGCATTGCAGAGTTCAATTTGCTTAAGACTTTTAAATGAGTTGTTATTTGAGGTTAATTATTTTTACCTCCTTCGTCTTGAATGTTCAATTTTATTCCACAAGCTTTTTGTCCAGAGAATCCTTTTCCACTGGATCCTACCAGTTGGTTTCCTTGACCAAGCCCATGGATTCCATGAGGAACCCCAATTTTAAAAGAAAACGTTTTAGAGCCATTGTCATTTTGAGACTTAAAAGTTTCTCTTTGATCTCCATCCATGGTTTGACATTCTGCTCTTATATGAAATCATATTTTTGACATTATCGAACTAGCACTATTAAGGATAATGTCACCGCATTATAGGCATTTGAAATTTCTAACTCCTCAGTGCTTCCGGACGCTTCGCCCCCTAGACCTCCACGAGGCTTTGCTCCTGGACCTCACCATGGGCCCTTAAGTGGGCCCCTAGACCCCACCCCGTAGTGCTCGTGTCATACGCGCCAGCATTTCTGCGAACTTCCTTCTTCATACAAAGTACGACCCCCCTTTAAAAATGTCTGGTGACGTCCATGATTGCCACAAACACACAGCCATAATAGTACCTCAGTGATAAATTATATGTACTGGAACTTTAATGCACTCTGAACGTTACTTAATGGTGGTTTCGGTTAGGATTTTGCTTGGCAATTCGCCCTCAGCTTTACTTAACTGTTCGGTAACACTCTTGGTTACTTCTGACTTTTAGAAAACTATCGGAAATAATCATCTGTACTGTTCACTTGAAAGTTAGGACTCTACCGGCATGGAATCGTTATGACTAAAACATGGACAAACCACTATTTTAGCTCCATATTCAACAAAAAATATTCTTTCAAGTTACTTTAGCTATGTCTTTAAAATTTACGCGATGTGATTTACATATTTACTCCGAAGTAACCGATTAAGAACGTCTGTTTCCTGAAAATGTCATCGAATAAGATGTAGAATCATACTCCTTGTTTCTAGTTCCGGCTGCAGTGGAACGCATTGATCCAGATGTCATCCATCTGAAAGAAGCCCCTGGAATTTCTGCCCAGCGACGAGACAAAATGCTGCAAAAAACTTGCCGAAAGTGTGGATGCTTTACTCCATAAAGAACAGGATTCACCCAACTATTGAATATAAGAAACGTACCGGTGTACAATTCAACTCGGCAGGGAACATTTAATATTTCACCTATCGTGTATGGAGCAAAGCAAGTAAAAAAAGCCAATAAAGTATAAAACAGGCTTTTGGTGATATCCACTTGTCTTTGAGAAATACTCCTTCTTCTGTTTACGTTATTTGCATCTCCGACAGACCTGGAAGAAAACAAAAATCCAAATTTATCTTGAAATTTTGCTAATTTTAGTGATTACATGCTTTGCAAGAAAGAAGAGACTATTTACCAGAAATGAACATTAATTTAAAGATTTAATTGATTTGGTTTATCCAACCTGATCAGAAAAGAGACAACTTTTTATACCATACTTTTCTTGGAAACAATCATGGTTCTTTACTAAGCCAGACTAGACTGTAATCATTTCGGCTGTTTAATGAAAATAGCAGGCTGCCTTATTTTTAAGGACATGACTTCACGATCATACCGTGAACATTTTGATACCAAAGTGTTACCTCATTTTACAGAATACAGCATTGAATCTACTGGATTAACTACTATACATAGTATTTATTTTCGACGATATTTAGTTATAAACTTTTCAGGTGACAACTACCTTCGATATTAATTTTGCAGTCATGTGGTGCAAAGATATAGGCTCTATCATCTCCTTTAGTGACCAAATTGTGGGAATCGACCGAAATGTTTTGAATACTTGTTTGGAAGGTGCAACTATACAGCAGAAAATATGAACAACATTATATATATATATATATGTATATATTGGATATCTTAGACATTGTCAGGAATTCAGTCCACACTATCGTACATTTTTCAATGATCAGCCATTATAAAATTTATGCGAATGGTTTGATCATATGGTTGACAGTGTAAAGAAATATGAATGATTATATACCGTATAAAAATTAACAAAATGATGAGTCAACTTTAACGCTATTATCCCAACAAGTGATAGAAAACACATATACCATATTATGACGTTTAAATCATGTGATCTTCTTCGGAAATGACCCACTCAGTTGGCAACTAGAACTTGTCGATTGCAATCAAGCTTTATCTATCGACAGAATAATGGGATAAAAAATGTGTCCTTATTAAGGTCATTAGCATGGGATTACAGCTTAATGACTAAATGTTGTTTACACAGCTTTCTACTGTCGGTACCTGGAAAACTTTCTTTGAAGATAACACAAAGGAAATCGCAGGGAGAATGCCTGGGTCCATTGAAGTGTATGACGACTGGAAAGCCGCGTTATCTCTTATAATGTGTTTGTGGTTGTTGAACCGCATTCTAAAACTACTGACAGTCTTGCCGCCGCCCTCTTCAAAATCAGCTTCCGGACATTGAGTGCAATAAAGGACATACACTACATTATAATTATTACATCTAGCTCTCATAGGGAAAAGCGTAACCTTGTTATTACGGAGGTGGCGGAGGTGAAAATATTCTGGAGGTGATAATATATCATTAGTTCAAAGCTTTGCATAAAAACACTATTTTGTACCTAAGCCAGACCTAACATGTCACTCCCTCTGCTAAACACCTTTCCACAAGAGTGCAACCATGGACATTTGAAAAGGAAGGGTCTTCCAGGAGATCAACTATTCACAGGCACACCACTTGGTAATTCGCTAAGATAGTGTTATGAACTGCCAAAGAGATTTAGAGTGGGCAACAGCCTTAAATACAGTCTTGTATAATGTAAATATACGTATATCAAACACGGAAACATTTTGGATTAGCTTTCTCATGAACACATTCACTTTAAATATTGTTTGCCAGAATCTCCTAAATGCCTGCAACAACGGATGTATTGACTACAACAGATTCAGTAATCAAATACTCCTGAAATGCTGTAATAAATTCTTAATGTGTTTTCAACAAGCAAACCATCAGGGTTAAAGATGTAATTACATCTGAAGTAAAACTAAAAAACAAACAGGCTAATTTTCTCCAACATCATTTGTCCCGATCCAAATATTTAGGAGAGTTTCTCATCAAGAGTGCCATATGATTTGAAATCAAGTTATACTATTTTAACAAAGATTGAGGTGGGTAGGACAACGTCTATTACACTGGTAAATCATATTGGCTTTTAAGGGTGTGGGCTCAGCCTCTTGAGCTCTTTCCTTTATTACAATATTGACATGTCATGTTGACTGCTCTGAACACAGTTTTTCAACCCTATTTTCTATTGTTCTACTAGGTTGTTATCAGGTTACCAACTCCTTCACTTGAGGCAGGTAACCACCCACATTGATTCATATTCTACTTAGGGTGCAAATTATGAGGTGGTGAATCGGACAGTGACGGTGAGTATCAGCAATGTGACACTGCCAAAGCCTACCTAATTTAGTTAATCGAGTCTGACATTGTCTTATACCTAGAGAAAGTAAAATGAATGTTTCATGGGCATATCCCTGCTTTGTAAATTGCGCACAATTGAAAAATTCAAGTAATTCGAAAACAAATTTTGAACCAGTTTTAGTAGATCCGTTATCCAGTTTAGGATTATATTTTGGCCTGGCGTTTAACTCTCCACCCACAAGGAAATTTTCACATGAGAAGGCAAGTAGATAGTTTTAAATAATTTTAGAACTTTATTATTTAAAGAAAAACACTCAATGACCTAACAGGCCACTCATTACTCTCCCGAAAAGTTTAGAATGACCCAATAGGAGAGTGTATGTACTACCCAAAACCCTTTTTAATTTGTTTTTTAACTTGAAATTTATTACCTCATGCCGTTATTTGATTAGTATCTATTAATTTTCCTCACCTCTCTACGGAAGGGTTTGATAAACTTATGCAGATCTTAAGGTGAAGGTGGAAAAGATTAAATAGCTGTCTGGCTCGTAACAAGGTCATAGTTTTTAGGCCAACTCAGTACCTCAAGAAAGTAGTATCCCTTTAAACGTTCGAAATAAGAAATTGTGCACTTTTTTGCATTATTACAGCCATGTACTTTTCTAATCTGACAACTAGTGCCAACAGAGCTTGAGACAAATTTCGATCAATACCGATGAATGCCCACCTTTGCAGTCCCAATCCCTCGTGGCTAATTGGTCTATGATGGTGCCTCTGGTTGCGCTTATAGCACCCCGGTCTAAATTCCAGTTGAACCCAGTTGAGCAATTCAACTGGGTTCAACTGGTCCCAGTTGGTTTTGCCCAAATTCCATATTAAACCAACTGGGTTGAACTGGGCTACCACCTTTCAACTGGGTTGACTGCATTCAACCCAGTTGAATTTGCCCAAATTCCATGTTAGATCAACTGGGTTTAACCGGTTTTCAAAGGGTTTTCAACTGGGTTCTAACTGGATTCTAACTGGATCCAGTTGAACCCAGTTTAACTGGGTTCAACTGGAATTTAAACCGGGGATAGGATTTCATAAGAGTGCTAGCGCATGTAATAAAAGTAAATTTTAGATGCGTACTTTCATGAATTGTGAGAAGTGAACGACTCTAACCTATCAACAACATGGCCGCAAAATGCAGAAAACGATATGCTTCAGGAAGTCGTTTAGCATGCCCATATACGCCATATTTTCAAGTACTTAGTGGCAACTTTGTTTTTGTTTTGTATGTAAAGGGTAGAATAACTTTCACGGAAGCACTGGCTATAATGAAGCTTCTCCAGCTCCGCAAGAGCAATTAAACTTGACGCACGGAGTTCTCGACTTACAGTTTGGGTTACATGGGCCTCCAAAAGGCTCTGGTGTGGTCAAGGAGCAACATTATAAAGGGATCCAGAAGGAAAATTCTCTGAAGCTGAGTGGTTGACAAAAATGGGGATACTTGTAAGAAGTATATCAGTTGACCTCCAAACGACAAGGAAAACACATCAAGCTTTTGAAAGTCATCAAATCTTTACAATCTTTGAACGGAAATCTGCTCAAACAGCTTCAAACGAGAATGAGCGACGATTAGTTATAGTAGGTATAAGTAGGTATAATCAAGAGGGGGGATAGGACCAATGATCACTGATTACTAACGTTTTCTGTTTGCCAATAGTGACAATTCCTGCTCACATAATAAATTGCAACATGAAAACCTCTCGTTGCTCGTCCTCTTGACTTGATTGCAGTTTTGTGGTCATAATACCTCACTGATATTAATGTGTTTACAATTTTGTCTTCGTAGAGCGCCGAAATGTTGCAATAGAAATCATCTACTCCATTTACCTTCATACTTCACGATTGATAAGCATAAACTTTTTGTCTCAGAATATAATTAAGTGTCAAATGGTGTTTCATTTTCATTCCTGCAAGAAAGTTTATGTACTTAAAATACATATTATTGTTTCTATATTTTTCTTTTCTTTTTATGTTGAAATTGTAGTATCCCACGTTTATCAATACAGGAGTGCGCGCCTTTTGCCCCGTCCGTGTAACCACGCCACCTTCAAGGCAGAAAACCCTTATATGCCCGTTACTTGTTCCTTCTTGAGGTACATTAAACTTCTTTCAATAAATGCACTTCTAAATCAACACGAGTTGCATTAAAAATTGCATTTAATAAAAGCTGAAGTATAAAAAAATTCTTCCAAAAAATAAAAGACGGGACACACCAGCTCCTTAGGCTTTTTTCTTTGACACAGGTCGAAAACGTCAATCTTCCACCCCTCCTCATCTGAAAAAAGGTCCCTTCGCCCGTGGGGGACCTACAATCCTTCGTTTTCGTGTTATCGGTCGGAAGGCACTGAGTATTGTATCAGCAGGGAGGGGAGTTCAATAGACATGATTCTAATCAATAAGATGGTTAAAAGACAATTAGCCAGTTTCAAAACGCTTTTCATTGTTAAAGACTGTATTAGCATTCTTGTTCATATATTATTCCATATTTATTTATGACATGTGACATACCCAGAAAAGTGATCGAGCATCGTCGCTGATTGAGGGGTTGAGGGGTCTGAGATTTGGCATTTTAGTTGTTTTGAATGATAAAATATTGAAATATTTTAATTATTCAAGTGAATTTTCTTTTGAAGCTGAGTGTTAGGAAAAGATCTATCGTCAAATGTGAGAGTGACCCTCTCCGCTTTAAGGAATGCTCTTAATTGGGGTAGTGCAGTTGCAAAGTGTGGCTACTTTGGACAACGGTGTGTCCCATTACATGTGTAGAGATTCTTATAACTTAGTAATTAGTTGGCTGTGGCATGCAAGTCTGGTATCCGGGCAGACCGCTCCGTCTTAGTTACCCACTGTTTCGACTCATCCAAAGAAAATGCAATCGAAGAAAACTACGAATTGTTAACATGACTGCGCACAAAGCATCTCTCTCCATCCTCTCCTCCACCGCCCGACCTAACTGTGGGCAGATCCGTCAATTTCAGATATTATGGGAATGTCACTGTATAAAGTTTTCAAACAATTCCGTTTCCCCTGGGGACATATTTCAACTCTAGGGTATAACAATTTTAAACTTTTACTAAACCAAAATGACTGTCTAAAAGTATATTCAAACATACCCGGTTGGTTTGGAGAACATGTCTTCTTCCTTTTTACCCCTTCCTCTCTTCCGAGGTCTTACTCCTTGCATGTATTTATTGCGACGTCTTACATAAAGGTATAGACCTCCGTAACTGTAAACTATTATGGTAGTTGGTATCGTAAGAGAACTACTAACTATCAAGCTATACAAAACTGAGCCAGAGTGATCAGCACGAGTACCGCAAGTATGTACATTTTCATTGTATCCAATACGACCAATGCCGGAAAGTAAAGGAAGTACGACAAATAATGTCGGATACAGCCAGGAAACACATAGGAAAAAGAAAATAAGCTTCCTTCGATAGATCCGTTTGTACGTTTCCTTGCTCTTTGTAATTAAAATATACCTGTTGACTGCGATTAGTGCCAACGTTGTGAAACTGGTACCGATACATATCTGAGTAGCTGCAAAGTTAACTGCACACACTGTGTGCAGCCAGTTTTTTACTGGTATATCCACATCTAATAATAAGGCCAAAAAGACCGCCGGCAAGGACACACATGTCAGGATATCGGCTGCTGCAAGATTGACCACAAAAACGTTGGTCTTCGTCTGAAGTCTGCGCGATAAGCAGAAAGCAATGACAACGAGAGTATTGCCAACTATGCCTACAATCATTGATAGTAGTATGATAACAGAAACTACCAATCGATCTGCCTTAGGAATAACAACCTCTCCCGCTGTGCCGTTTTCCATTTTTTTTTTGTTCCTTTCGCTGGATGATATATGGTTAAGAACAAAACTTGATTGTCACTCAACTCTAATACTGCAGTGTTTGTATTCACTTCACATGTGATATAGTGGCTTAAGAGACAAACAGGAGTTATACTTCATGTGACTAGTCTCAACATTGTTACGAGGTATATTATGACTAAGTCTGTATTTGATAGATATTGCAAAAAAAAATTGCTTGTAGTAACGGAAGTGAACGCTCAAATGACACTTTCGTTGCTTTTTAAAAATAAAACAGGACAAACTGTGTGGCACGTCTTCTTCGGATTAATATAAGCAAGCAGGAAATAATAAGTTAAATGTTAACGACAGGGTAGAAACTTTTCTTGTAATATTACCACTACAATTATACACAGTTTCTTGGAAAACTAATATAACTTAAAGGGCCTTCACTATTTAGAAGCTGATAATTGATATTGTTCAAACAGATGAGTCATTGCCAGAAGAACCTTAGAAAAGTAACGTGACCCTTTTGAGTACAAGTAGTAAGCCATGCTAAATCAAATCTATGTTTGGTGCGGATTAATGTTGGGGAGGCTGGTGGCACGTTTGAAAATCAACTTTTGGGTCATTCTGGAGCAAGCGCGTGATTTGTATAACTTTTATCATATTCCAAAATAATTTGCTAACAAAAAAATGTATTTTAGTATATTGAAAACTGCCTAGGTCGATATCAACAAAATAATCCTACCAAAAACGGTAATGAAGGCTTTCTATAGCAAAAACGCTCAACATCTCAAAACTGTTACAATGATTTGCATCATTTTCAATGTGAAAAATCTCTTCTGAAGAGAATATGATCAGTCTAATTTTTTCAGTGCTTTTTAGGAGCAGTCTAAAGCCTTATAATCATAGAAAAACTTTGTCCATTATTATGTGAATAATTCGACCTCTAACTAAAATAATACCCTATTGCTTCTTACATACGCTTTGGGTATACGGGCTCAGTTGAGTCCGGTTGTGTTAATAATGATCAGTATTTAATAGAGTTATGTCCACATAGGCAGTGTACTTCGTGGTTAACCTACAACCGACTGCAATCCGGCCAAACCATGGCCCCCACTGTTTACAGGTCATTTAGAACGAACAGTCACACTTGCATCATATTCTAAAGGTTTTCATATCACAGTATTAATGATAACATTTCTGACGGAACTTCAGTTTTCCTGACAGCCTGGGTATCTTTAAAAGGCTGAAAATGTTCTTTCGAAATACTTCAAAGCGAATATTGGTGACATAGAAAAGTCTTTCTGTGTGTTACTAATGAATGTTAACAGAGTGATAGTGTCCCAATACATTGCAATTTATCTGAAGTAATATTTACCGTCGGGAATACATTGAAATCATAAGATTCCCGAAATTTTTGTAGCCATAAATAAAGACTTTTCAACAAGGTAAATTAAATGTGAAAAAATGAAACTTTTATTAAACAGAACTACAAAATTTTACTGACAAACGGAGGTTTGGAAAAATCAAGGGTGAAGCACACCCCTTTGGCGTAGGAAAAGGGGGGCAGAGGCGGCGACGCCCCTCAACTCTCAATGGTGGGGGCGAAAGCCTTGTTTGCCCCCCCTCCCCACTGCCAAAATATCGCATTAAATAGAATGAAATTACTTCAAAGTTTGTCAAACATTGCACCATTTTGCATCTAGGGCACTTGAAATAGTCAAAAAATTTCCAAACGGACGAAATAACTTCAAAGTTTGTCAAAACTTACACCATTGTGCATCTAGGGCACTGTAAATTATCAAAAATTTTCCAAAGGAGAGGGGACACCCCTCTCCTAAGACCCCACCCCCAGGACATTGGTCACTAACATTCACTTCCGCCCACACTTTCAAACAGCTTCCTACGCTTATGCACCCATACCCCGATAATTTCACCCCTGTTTGTAGCAGAAGTGAAACGACAATAAAACTTTGAGATTTTAGGGAAGAATCTACCAGCCATGAGAGCAAAAACAGCTTGAAGCCCAGTTCACGAAATGCAAAGATAACGATTCCGATACAATAACAATTTTAGCATAGAAATAGTAACCATGCAATTCCAATAAAGTGGTCATACCAAAACGCTGAGCGATTTGAAAATCGATATAATATCACTGGAATTGTTTCAAGAGCGAAAAAACACTCGACAAATTTATATACGATAAAATTCTAAGCCAATGAGATGTTTTGTTTACATGTGATTTAGCATCTCTTTAACTTTCTCAACTCAACAAACGACGACCATGCAGTCGTCATTTTTGTAAAGTTATATTGTGCAAACACTGTGTACATACTTGTTGTGTAAACTGTGTATTCCTAGGCCTGTTTGTGATACTCCCAGGTTTGAGGAAGAGCCCAAATTCTGTTAAACAAACAACTGTATGGCTACACAATATGAACAAAATGGAGTGCTCCGATGTATAACTAGTTGGTAGCAGCCTGCATTTGTTTTATATGTTCGACTCATTATGGTGATACTGTACAGTGGCGCCGTCAATGGGTGGGGGCACGTGCCCCCGTTATATGCCCCTTAATTTCCGAAGTTCCCCTAAAATATGAAAATGAGCCTCAAAGGCGTTTAAGCTATAGATTTCTGTTGGGGTAGGGTGAGGTGCGTTTCCGACTGAACCATGGACCTATTAAAATCCTCCATTTTCAAAAGTCATTCTCAAACGACCAAAATTCTCACAAAGTGAAAAAAGTGTCGCCCTTTTTCGCCTCTTAATGAGCGGATGAATTTTGTTAGCAATTGAAAGTGTCTCGGTGGAAAGTCTGTATGCAACTTTTGCGAAGGAAATGATTTTCACGGTTTACACTCCATATCTCATGACCACAATTGGGGCAATAATACATTCTGACCAAAACACTTCAAAAAAGTACATCTCGTACCTCTGTATGGACCCGGCATAAAAAGAGAATCTTAGAGCGATATAATATCATGAGTAGAAAAAAAGTTACGTTACATTCGTAGCATGTACTTGTTTTTGCACATTTTCATTTTTACAACGGGTGCTATGCCACAGCCAAAATATCACTAAATAATGATAGGTTTCTATAATTAATTGAAAGATATTTCAAGGATACTATCATTTTTCATCTCACCCACTTTACCTAAACAAAAACTTTTAAAGAGTAGGAGGTATCACCCCTCCACTTAAAAAATATACCGATTCTTTACACTCAACCAAAAATAAGAATTTACTAAATTGTAAAAAGTTTCCAATCATATGGTCAGTTACAAAATTTAGCAAAGATATCACAGCCTTGCATCTAAGCCGTTTTAAAGGAAAAAAAGTTTCTCAAAGAGCAGTGGAACACCCCCTCCCTCTGGACATCACCTCCACGAAATGACGAAAGGAGGGCGCAAATTACCAACGACAAAATATGCACAATTTCAGCAACTTTCTGGGATTTTTTTGGGTGGATTAAAGGCACCATAGTCTGTAGTGCCCCTCATCACCAACTTCTGTATGCTGTTTAGCTTGCGTAGTTTGTTACAGAAACATCTGGGCAAGGTGCATAGCTTCAAGGGTTGGCTTTTTTTTGGGAGATACCCGCATCATTTTTAGCTAGATAGCCTTTCTTGTATACGTTTCAGGCTACAAAATGACTAAGTGGAAAAGTTCTCGAAGAAAGGGCAGCCTCTTACTGCCTGATCAAGACACACCTCTGGCACATCCTGTTAAATTCACTACTTCAATTTGTCGTAAAAAGGGAATCAAGTTAAGTTTGAATCAAACTATAGGACCGTCCAACTAAATTTATGAAGATCTTCCTTTTGACATAAATGTTAAATATTGTGCTTTTATAAACGAATAAAAATCTGGTATGAACTTCAAAGTGTGATGATGTGTTATAAGGATTTTTGGGTCAATTTTCCACTGTTCCAACAGGTTAAAGAAATCCAACATGACTGCTAGCCATTGGCCCCGGGGAACATTAGTTTATGACCGCAACATCATGTTTGCTGTATTGTATTTCGCTTATTATTGGGAAATACCCTGCACTTTCTTGAAAACTAAAATACCTTCATTTCCCTTTGAGAAAAAAGTCACCTTGAAATATGTTTTCTGCCCACCAATCTTCAAGCTTCAACAAAAATGAACAATGAAGTGTTGCCTGTCACTGAGGAAACTGGCGGAAAGTGTTTGGCTGAGGGCACATACTCATATTTTAGGGAAAACCAAAAAATGTTTGATCGCAATTACTTCTTACAATGGCAGTTCGCCATGGATTTACTGTATGCAGCTTCTTCCTCCTACTAACAGCAAAGAAACACAGCATAATTCCTTGAGCATTAGTGAATGGAACCATTTCGATTGGGGGAGGTCATAAGAATTTTTGCCCTAATCTCTGAGCCTTTTAAGAAAATTTTGCCGGAATTTTTACAGGTTCTGCCAGAATTTGGAGGCTCCCTAAAATGAGGGAGGGGCACATTTCCCTCCTGTCCCCCTCTCATATTCTTAGGGGTACTGTGCTTTAAGTTGAAAAAATGCATAAGAAAACATTTTGTGAAAAGGTTATTAGCACATCTGTTTAGGTTTAGATAGAATTCTGATTGGTAATTCACTTTCAAGGAGCAGCGAGGACATATTTCATTTTCAAGAGGGCATATTTTACCATTTTTCGAAAATTGTGGGCACGTACTTCCAGTGCCCTCTGGTACCTAACCCCTGAGAGATGCTACATGTATCACGGGTGCGATGTATTTACCTTAAATATCAAGAAAACGGTGAAAATGGACCGTTCAAAATGTTTTTAATAGAATCTCATTTGTGTTCCAAATTACTCATCTGAACGGCGTATCTGGCTCGATCAAAGTCTCTTTCCCGTATATACAGGGCCTGCAGGCTGAATGTTTCCAACAGTGGCCTGAATAATTTTGCACCAACGAAGGACAGGCTAGACTGCCTTACAGCTTGCCCCCTCCCCAAAGACCTGCACCTAATAATGATGGGCTACGCCTAATGTTACATCTGTCTGTCTCTAGATCTAAATGTAGAACTATGAACCATGACCAAATTTTACTTCCAACAATCAGTCACTCCTTGGATGACCAACCCTGAAGTTAATATTGTAATCCCTCCATGATTATGTCACAAACATTCCCATTCAACTCTTCCTTTTGAAAAACGAATAAGCGACTAATTTTGAGCAGGTAGGGGCTAATACCACCTCCCTGGTACATGAATTACAAGTGGAGGGGGCTCTGCTGGGTACATACGCCGATATATATTTGTCATTCCGTTTTATATAACCATTGTGAAAAGTTGTAGCACCTCTAATTTAAATTATGTCTTTAATGAAGGGGAAATTTGTGAGTGGGCTATATCACAGTACCATGCGAAGGGCAAGAACTTCAAATGAGTAATACGTTAAAAATTGAGAACCCGACATCCTTCCGTAAGAAGGATCCATTTAAAACTCCTACTTGCTTTTACTTGATAGTCGACAGTAACTTGGGTCTTTCTTTTTTGACAACAAAGGCGCCCTTTCTTGAAATCAAGCAATAAGAATGCCTTGGGCATTTATTCACTGACCTTGATTTACTCAGGAACGAAATGAAAACTTTATCAACAATGTAATCGTTATTATCGTCTTACCATGTACAGTTTGAGAAAAAATGAAGGAGGAAATTCCAAATGATTTCCTAGTTTTATATAGCACTTCTATTAGGATGCATGTATTTAAGGTTTCACTACTTTTAAAACAAACAAAAAAGTTACTTATGGTTAGATTCACTGTTTTTAAAAAGAAACAAAAACATAGTTGTTTCTCGCTAGACCGTTATTTAATCTTCTGCCGATGTTAAGGCTTCCTGTCTGCACAGAATGACAACAAACATGAGATTGACATCGGGTGTGACATATTGTGACAAACTCACCAAAGTCGTTCTATAGTAATAAGATCACAGTACTGACAACACTTTTATTATTCTTTTAGAATCATTCAGCAAATATCTTTAAAAAGGAAACTTGAATACCTATCCTGCCCTTACTATCATTTCAAGTTAATTTTATGTAATGGGTATATACTATCATTTCCAGGTAATTTTATGTAATGGGTATTTTCAACGATTTTAGTCAAAAAAAGTCTTTTTGCACAGTTATTGAGATTTATTTCATCAGCTATATTGTAAGTTTCGGAATCAATCAAACAAATGTTCCTGTTTTAGTAAAAGTCCTAGAAAAAGTTAGGGGGATGACCTCCTCCACTTTCAAAAGCGGAGGGGGGGGGGAGGCATGTCACCCTGTCCCTCAAGTTCAACTGTTGATACCCATGGCTCAATCAGCAAAAACGAGACCCGAAAGTTTACGGTTACATTTATGTAGTAATGAACAGAAGGAAAGAGGTCATAGACAACGGTTTTAAGTATCTGTTATGAAACATTTTACCACCTATAATTCTAAAACGATGGTGAGGAATAACCCTTTTTCACCTTTTTTATTCCTCACTTTGTAATTATACGTGACTACTTACTTCACTTGTCAACATTTCAAGCCTGTATTAAAATGAGTTCTAAGCTGTAAAATGTACGGTAGTGCTTAATAGCTCAATATGTTTAGAGTGTAAACGATTTTACAGAGTGGAAGTAAACTGGGATGTTCAATCGCAAAACACGTTTATACAATGTTACATGTTTCATTGTAAGAATTTTAGTCTTGAATTATTGTTGTCATCTTTATATACATAACCATCATATGCTAATTTCAGACTTCAGATAATCTAAACTATGTTCTCAAATAATGTTTCTAAAACCCAAACTGCATTCTTGAAACCAAATTACGCATGTACCCACGGTATAACTCGCTCAAAACATGTAATTCGTTGAAAGCAAAACTCTCTTGAAAGACATATCTATCGTCTCAAAAACTAGCTGTATTTGTATTTGTTTGATATAAGAATCTAAACATTTATAATAAACTGAAGTTCTGAGAACGATGAATATTTTGTTTACTTCTAACAACTACTTCTACGACCTTAGCAGCCTTACAGTGACGTCAATACCGGGGGTGTGGGAAGGCTAAACCCCAGAAATTTTCACAGTCCGTCTGGAAAGTTTTCCCGTCTTCCGGGAAAAATTCCCACTTTTCTTTTGCAATTCACTGATTTTGTCAGTGATTCTTTTATTTGGGGCTAAAGAAATGTTGGAAAATTTTGTGGTCACTACTTATTACTTCAAGGTAATAAGTGTCGGGTGAAAATATTGCTTTGGATAATCAGAGACCTTGTCCCTCCCAGATTTAACTGTACTGGCAAACTAATCAGACTGTTTGTCGGGGAATTATTTTATATTGTTTGGAAATAAATCACAAATAAAGGATTCTTTGTCATTAAGTGATTTCTACTACAGTTGTCGGAAGGCAAATGTCTTTTAAAGAAATCCAGAAACTGGAAAAAAGTCTTCTAGTGGAATGTGATGCAAGTTAACCAAATTGCTCGTCCGGGATGACTTGCCGGTGCTAACGGCCAGGTGCGTTGGGTCGCAGTAGGACTGTAATACCCTGTTCCCACGAACTCACCTATTTCCTGGGCAAGACAAAATTGGGTTCATGTCAAAACCACAGATAAGCCCCAAATTTGACCAGCGTTCATACGAGTTGACTTTTACCCTGGCAATGTGGAATTTCAACTTCCAGATTGATGATGGGTCAACCTTAGCAGCATAAACACAAAACCCATTGCTTCAAGACTTTATTAGAGGTCACAATAAACACTTACCCCAAAACAACAACTTGTAAGGTCACTCCATTCATCAACTCTTCAGAGATTGTTATTTATTTACACTTGTCAGAATAAGCCCGGGCTTGGTTGCCCTAAGCCCATTTCGAATGTGGGGCTTAATTAAGCTCGGGCTTTCCGCGTTCACACAAGGGAAAAGTCGGGGTTCGATGTATAGGTGGAGCAAGGGTACAGCAAGAGTGGGGAAGCCAGAGCTCGTGGGAACAGGCTATAAGTCAAGTTAATCATACCTGCAACACAGTGTAGGGGTTGATTTATACCTGCAGTCCCGTAGCCAGACAAGGTACAAAAGGGGGCGAAATGGCTTCCGGGGGGAAATTTTCAGGAGTCCAAATGTATCAAGTCAATGACAACTTGAAACTTTCTGGGGGTGAAAAGGTTTAGGGAGGGTTTCGCTCTTAGCCCCCCTCCCTCTTGGCTACAGGTCTGGGAGGATATATACAAAAGTCTATCTACTGTTTATTAGTCACAAATAGGGTGCCTGATTTGCAAACGCTTCGTCACTGGGCAATTAACAACAAAGTGAGTGGCCTTTAGGTAGATGAAAGTTGCTAACTGCCGTGACTTTACTAAACTGCGACGACTAGCTTGCTGTAAGCAGACTGAATTGTGTTTAATCAGTCAAATAATCGCACATTTTCAACTGTGTGTACATCACCTACATGGCGTAAATACGATACAATAGCCTGCCAACTTTCTATCGATTCTCATTTACGGCATTTCAAAAATGACGTCATGAAAAAAGTTGTATGAATATTCAGATAACGTCATCAAGAGGTGGATGCAAACCATAAAGCAGTTCCTATGTCCTGCTCTCGAGTCAAACGCTAGAAATAAGGCCTGGTTGGACACAATTAAAAGCAGGGTCCTAGTTACCTTAGTCGAGGCTCCCATATATATTGGCTTTGTAGAAAAACATAGAAGGGTAATATTTCTTAATAACTTCTTAGTTTAACTTCACATGTTTGTTTTTATTAAGCATAATAACGAGGTTAAAATTGCCTTCGTAGGGTGTACAGTGTATGCCTTATTCAGCAATATCCTTGTTTGTGGGGCTGAGCAAACAGAGTCTCAGTGCTCCACAGAGTAATCGTTAGTACCTCAATACAAATTGAAATGGGGAATACAAGCCCTGTCATGTTGCTTGAGCTGGTATCCAGGTTAAAGTCCAAGTTAGCCAAGGCCAGCGACAGAAATGATGGCGGTAGGCTGCCGATACTCCACAGAAAATGGTGCGACTAGTAGTACTGACATCACAAAGGTGTTCTTCTTTTTATGAAATTCGGATGTCTGAATCCGAAAAAAGCAATGCAAGATTTTTTAGGTTGCAAATCAAACACGAACAAAAAGAGTTGATCACCAAGACAAACAGCCTCAAGATAAGGCCTAGGCCTTACTAAACGTGAAATTATAAAAGGATTAACAGTATAGAGCAATACGCCTAAGGGTTGCTATAACCCGGTTTACTATTAGTTCTCACTACATGTGTTTGATGTGTAAGGGAGGAGTTGAGAGAATCGAAACAGCAAAATAGAGGAAAGCAGAACTTAAAAAAACCACAAAACAAGTCTTTTGAAAATTGGAAACATGATTGACAGAATTGCTCAAACGGGTGGGGATGAGGGCTTGCAGATGAATACAGTGAAGTCACAGGACTCACACTACAAGACATCCAAGGATTTTTCTAATAAAGTCGTGATACTATTACATGTGGCATACCACTCTCCATTAGTTCTTCTGTATTACAATTATGACTGCCAATTTGCAGACCATTTTTCTTAAACTTAAGGTGAGTGCATAGTTGTTACATTTTTTCTGGGAGAAGTGGCATAATAAAAGTTAATACATTTCCAAACCTTCAGGGAGTTCCAAGAGTTGCCATGCTCAACCATATTTGGGAATAGCTCTACAGTTATAAATGCAGTTGATGACTGCCGCACTTTGTTTGAAATTCATTCAAACAATAAAGCTCCACTCTTGTTGCTCAACAATGACTTGTACAGTTAGTTGTGTTCCTAATTAAGCTCACACACAGTTCCTGTGTGTCAATGTACGGGCCTTTGCCTGTACTTTCTTTTTGCCGTGTTATTGTGAAGCGCGACTTAATATGCTTATGGTAGTGCGCTATATAAGTAATGTAATGTAATGTCAGTATGTAATGTATACAGTATGGCCTCAAGCAAATTAAATTCAGTACAGGCTAGGTAATGTGCCTCTGTCTCGGAGGTGTATTAGACAGGTGTTCTTTGTTTTAATTGGAGAAGGGGTTAAAGGAAACCCCAGAAGGGGGAATTCTACTGTCCTGGGTGAGAATTAGAGAACCTTTTAATATAAGGATATCACATTAAATGAGATAAAAAAATTGAAGCTCTACTCTCTGAAACACAATTTGATGTGCTAAGTTTGGTCAATATTTTCAAATAATCTCAGAGATAATTCTGCTAATAAGCACCAACACAGCCTTCTGAAGCAAAATGACCACCAGTTCCCTGGAAGTTGATTTTGCTGATCCCATTTAGTTTTATTTGTCTTACTTAAAAGCTTCTTTTTTGCAAATATTTTGAACATATGACTATACATTACCCAAGCAAAAAACTAAACATAAGGTAACAATGAACTCACACAAATTGATTTAAACAGTGTAGCAACAGGTCAAATACAGGTACGAACAACTGCTAAACACCTTTTGTGTGATGTGTCTACAAAGCAGTGTGTCCATGCATAATGCAGTCCTTGACCTTGAAAGCAAAAAATGTACAGACCTTTGCTCACAAAAAAGTCTGTTACGAGGAGAACCAATGAGGGGCACTAAGGTCAACAATTCAGATACATTGCTGGAAGCAAGTGGTACATATGACCCTGTTGTCAACCCTTATAGCAGCAACTGCAGGTGATGGAAAAATCAACAAGAATCAGTTGAACAAACAGAAAGTACTGCATTATACAAAAAATACTTATGATTCCATTGTCTTTAAAAAAATTGTTCTTGCGTTGGCTGTGGAACTTGTGATGTATTTTCCAGGATGAACATGAGAAAGACTGATGAATCATCAGTCGACAATAGCGGCAGTTTTTATAATGCCAGAGCATTGAATTTACCTGACATTTATACAACTGCAACTGGAATCAACTGATGCAAACTCCACATAACTAGGCAGAAATATTTTGACAGTATTTATGATCCCTTTGGTGGAACTGAGACATCTCTTTTGCCATTTTCAAAGCCTTCTTCAGACATATTCACCTGCTGAAAACAAGGGATTAGGGAATGACGACAATAGGCCATGTTGTCTGCTGGATCCCAACCACTTGTTGGCATGAATTCACCCATTGCTTATAATATTGCCAGCCGTCAAAGAAAACAAA
>WURT03099004.1:0-12462 GCA_009936505.3 Holothuria glaberrima
ATACATACATACACACATACATACATACATACATACATACATACATACATACATACATACATACATACATACATATATATATATATGTGTGTGTGTACTTTTCTCTTTTAAAAGGGAGATGGCACTCTCCCCCAAATTAATTTTCAATAGTTTGCTTAATCTTTCAAACCTTCTCTTAATTCCTCTCACGCGTATCTGTCATTATGTTTCTGTATACCAATATTGAATATTGAAGGTAATCCAAGGAGTTTTCCTGCATGATGTATATATATATATATTTATGTATATATATATATAAATATATATATATATATATGTATATATATAAATGTATATACATATATATATATAGGTCGAAAAAGTATATATATATATATATAGGTCGAAAAAAGTAGTTAATAGTGCTAAAGGTTTGTGAAAAATTCCACGACGTTTCGGGTCTAAACCCTTCATCAGGTTTGCGAAAAATGCAACTGATAGTTGACACGGCCAAACGTACAGGTTAGAGAAAGGGCACGAACAAACCCAGTCGCCATGCCGGTTACAGGTTTGTTTGTGCCCAAAGTTGTTGGTTTGTTCGTGCCCAAAGTTGTTAACACGGGTAACAAAAGTTAATAAGGTAAAAAACAAAGCAAGAACAATTGATTTATAGAAGTTCAAGTCTAACGTTTTGACCATGTGGGGACAAGGTTCCAAGTTTCATAATGAGACGGTTTTCGGCAGGCAGGCGATCATGATCAGAATCTCGACAAGAAATGGCCGCCGAAACCATCAAGTCACGGATCGAACATGTTGAAATGTGTGGCTAGAGGTAACCCTGGGCGGTTCTGTTCAATTGGGGGAAGTACAGGTGAAGTGCTGGCGAACGTTAAATCGGTTGTTGTTTGGACCTACAATGGAGAGGATTTCATCATGGCTGACCACTGGGCAAGTATTGCATCTTCCACGGTTGCAAGGAAAAGTTCGAAGGGGCTGGGCACCACGGACTGAGGTTGGGAGGCACGGACCAAGTGCTTAGATGTATTCTTTTCAATTCTGAATGCTGTGATGGGGGTTCAGAGAAATGGTCACGTGTGGATGGGTCATGACGAAGGGTCTCTACATTCCTGTGAATAGCACGTACAATGGGAGTTACAGATTCGCTAAAGGGTAGGACCAGCGGAATACGTCTGGTGGGTTTGTGGTTACCTTTTGGGGCAAGGGCAGAGGCTCTATCGATATGCGGTTTAGGGCATTAGAGAGCACACTTTGTGCATACTGGCGTTGTTCAAAGAATGAAATTATCTGCTTGGAAACTTTGGTAAAACCCTGGTCGTCGGAACAAATCTGTCTAGTCCGTAAAAGTTGTGAGTGCCACAGCTGAGTCCCCGCCTCATAAGCGTAGCTCAATTGTGGTCGAAATTATTGGCTCGGTAACCAATCATCCAACAGGTTGTAAAGTGGTTGCTAAGCGCTTACTATTCTAATTGTGCTTTAAAAAGTCCCGCGGGCTATATCTCCTATAGCTTGCAGGCGCTGAAACTAATCCTAAAAAGAGTCACGACCCCCGAAGAGACACGTGACATTACAAAAATCCATGAGACCAGTACTTCAATGGCACCCATCTACAGACAAGTCTATAGGCCTACACTCAGCCATTCCGACCCAGCCAGTAGTATCCCTTACGACAATTTGTTTATATATGTTTTATCTTCTGTTCACCTTTAATCGACCTCAAAGCACTCCACTCCCACTTACGAAAATGGACTTCCAACAGAGACCCTTAACTAGAAAACATTCTAATTTAGGTATCACGTCTTGTGTTTCAAGTTCATCCATTCCTCCTACACCCTGCGCGGCAGACATTTCTTTGGCCAAACCTTCCTGGCTTCTCAAAACTCAATGATTTAGTAACAGATTGCACGTCCAGCTTTGCAAGCATGGTACCTCGGAGTTGTGACTTGCGGACTAGTGGAAGACAGGTCTAGGCAAACTAGAGTTAAAGGGGTTGTTGCATCACCCCAAATATATTTAGGAATATGATATTTCTAAAGACAATTGGAGACAGCACTTTGATAAGTTCAAAAAACACCCCCGTTGATATCACTCCAATGGGTCAAATATAACTTAAGCAGAATGCTGCAAATCACTCAGTAGTGTGCCACAGTGAACACTGTGTGGATATAGCCTTGGGCAATTTAAAATTAGTGGTGCCATGTTGCTTTGTGAAAGAGGCACACTAAAGATGTGTTTCTTTAAAACTGGTGGAGGGGCTAAAAGTAAACTCAAAGGGACAATTAACTCTCTCTGGGGTGATATTCACTGGTCTTAAATTATGACGCCAACCCCACCTTGCCACTGGCCTGAAAATCTTCATTCATGTGGCCTTAGCAAAATTCAATCAGGCACGAATAATAAATGTTAAATAATTAAGCAAAAAGAAGGATTTGCTCCGTCTCAAATCTTCTATCAAAGCGATGACATTATCAAAAAATAAGTAATACAGCTGATCAAGCATTAATTATAAATTAGCGTCATATAATGTATTTATTTCAAATCTTAACATTTTTTGAAACTGAGAGAAAGAAAGAAATTAAATGTGAATCATTGAAAAAATAATCCAAATGGTACATATACAATTCTAAATGCTATATACACTTTTTCAAGGTGATGTCTGAAATAGATATAGGAAAACAGCAGATAGAATAACTTGATTTCTAAAACACTGAATGTTAACTATATGTTAGACTTTACCCAAGAGTGTGGACCTGTCTCCAGAGGTGTGTGTGGGAGGGGGACCAACATTACCTGCTGTCCGGTGCAAAAGGCACTAAGATGCTAACAAACTTGAAAGACGTAAAAAGCCCAACAGCACATCATTTTTGGTCTCGAATGGGCCAAAACTTCATGTAAACTTCCCTAAAATAAATTTGTAATGTTATGAACACAAATGGGGGTGAACTGAAACCTGGAAGACTAACAAAGTACAAATTTACTTCAAATGGCTTCTAATGAACCATTTTTTGCTCAGATTTGAAAGTAAATACTGAATTTTCCAGTACCCTCAGTTCTGTCAAATATTGTTCATTCCAGAATGGAAGCTGCCTGGTACATATCTAGGTCACTATGCCATCCAACCCTGGCTTCAATTCCCAGATAATTCAATTTATGCAAACACCCGTGCAGTCAAATGTTTGTTTTTCATTACTGCTTTAATAATGTCACAGAGCTTCTTCATGTTTTCCATTCATCACCTGATACTTCCAAAGAGCACCAATTATAACACCACTGCTCCCACTGAATACATGACATGTATTTGAACTATAAAAACATCTTCCCTGCAAATTTTCTGCCACAGGCCAAACTCATCATTACAATAGGCTTTTGTAGACATCAGTTTTAGCTTGACCCAAACAAAGGGTACTGAAAGAGTTCCACATATTCTGTTCCCAAGTGATAAGCAACAGCTGCTATTGTGAGCTGGTAGTCTAAAACTAGTGGCATTAAGTGATTCCTTTTTTAATGCTTAGAGAAAGTAGTACTTGAGAGCAAACAGTTAAGGCAAAAGAGGAAATTGAGGAAAATGCCTTTCCTGAGATTTACTTCCAATGGTGATGTGAAACTCTAAAGGTACAGCCCAATAATTGGCTGGAAGCAATTGTTTAATGATCACCAGCTAGTACTAACACAACAAATGAAATACTCTTAACATTTGACACCTGTGTGAATGTAAGAAATCAAGAGGCAAGAGAGAGGGAGAAAAAGGGGGAGGGGAGTGGAGGGAGGAGGGGATGAAAAATGATTGTTAAATACCTAAAATTCACCTATCCTTACTTTTAACACTCAGCTGATCCTACTTCAAGCCTTATCAACCTCTTACCAAGATGCATTACCTGCTATACTGCTCAGGAAGAAACTGATTGAACGGTGTCATTGCAACTATTTCTTGGATAAGTAAACTTCTGTGTGGAAGTTACAGAGCAATAATGACTAATGTTTGAAGGGAATGTCATGTAAAATTACTAGGATAAATTTTAAATGTCTCTAAGGAAGGCTCTCCTGTTCTTTTGTAACAACCATTGCATGGAGCAAAATGTTGTACCGTTCTAAAATATCTCCTTTCAAGTTGAGGACAATGCTTGACTCGATGGGCATATTGGGCTGTAGAAAGAGGAAAAAAAATATAATTTAGAGTTCTTTTCTTGCTGACTCATGTATGTGTTTCCTGCAAAGCACTCATGAGGCATACAAGTGGAGGAGAAAAATTCTCAACATAAATTGCTTCATTTCAAGTAAGATTTTTCCAAGAGATCTATTCCGAATACATAATATGTAAATGAAGTTTACTAAAATCAAAAAAGTCATTTTGATTGAAATTTGTTGCACCAGAATGCCTTATTTTCTTTCTTTTATGTGACAATCAAACATGAAGGGTATCAACTTACATCATGTCCTTTGGGTGGTGACCACGTGAAAGTAATTTTCTTGGTGTTGCCAGCATCAACCATTCCTTTTACTGGTTCTATTTGGAACCCCAACACAGTTACACTGTTCAGGTTATCTATGAAAAATTCTCCATTCTGCAAAATGAATAATGGCACAGGACAAGATGAACATATGAGAACATGGAAAACAAATTTGTATGACAAAGTGATGTATGAAAAATGTTTAGAATGTTAAACCAAAGCCATAGAACATGAAGAATCATATACAAGGGACAAAATAAGTGGTGTCGCATCTCACTTTGCAAATGATGTAATACATACAATTCGTGTATCTCACAAATGTGATCAAATCCATTGGTCATTCATAAGGCTAGGCAGTTTTGCCAACCAAAGTTTAAATTTGAATGTTCCCTGATCATTTATCCTGAAAACTGTCTCAACGTTCAACTAAAATAGCCTAAACACTGAGAAATTATGAAATGTATAAACACTGAGACAGACAGAGATAGTTTTCTCTGCTTTTTCCAAATACTTCAGAGTATTTGATACACAGCTCATTTCATTTGCAAGAACACTTAGATCATTACTAGCCACTTGAGTTCATTGAACTATGATACCCATTGGTCAGTAACTACTGACCTTTGATTGAAAGAATTCTTGATATGAAACAAACCTTTTTCTGACTGACTGCCAAGGTCCTGACACACCCCACATGGAGCTCTCTTACAGAGGGTTGAGTTTCTTCATCACCAGCTAGGGCTCGGAAGGATAACAGAACTGGAATAGGAGGAGCCTGGGCTGCTTCGACTGAAATTCAAACATTTTCACACCAATTCATTGTTCAGAACTTATTCTGATGTTAAGAAAATGGGATAATGAATACGCCTCATATCTACAAAAAGTTTCACATTTCTATGTGAGATAGCTGTCAAGTCACAGAGAAATTACTAACAATATGATAATACAACTGTACTTGTTTTATCATTCTATAATCTTAAAATGGCATCAGAAGAGGATCTCACATAATATGTCATCAGCACTCCCACTCCTTCTCAAAAACCCTCCAACTTTAGGCTTCTGTGTTACAATATTACCAAATCAATCAGGATTTTCAAAACTTTTCACTGAATTTTCAATATTCACAAGTTTAATTAAATATCTATTTATTGGGAGTATACCTTTTTTGGTAGCCTTGTCTAAAGATTTAGCCTGAAGAAACAGTATCCTAACAACAATTTCACATCCCTTCATTTCTGCTGTACCCTCCTCTACCCTAATCTTTTCATTGACATTTCTGAATTAGCCTCTTCCAGACTTTGACTTACCAAACTCTTCAGTCTCTGGAGTGATATTCAAGGACTCCACCCTAGGGGTAATTTCATCCCCTCCATGTAGGTACATGATTTTTGTCTTGGCTGCCCCCTTCAGCTGGAGGACATACCCCTCTTGTTTCCCAAACAATTCGATGCGGGCCACATCGGCAAAAAGTTCACTGGGGTGGTCTGGGCGGAACGTGACAGCAATGTCCACCTTTTTGCCTGTAAATGGAGAGGTGACTGGTTAGAACGGGTACCTTAATGACATTATACCCCTAATGAAACCTTTTGCAAGAGTAGATCAAAACACATTCCTTTTTTAAAAGAATCAGTCACATTTTCATCCTTTCAAAAAGAGTGAAAAACAGTCTCTTTCTACGGACCCACTTTAGGAGCATACTTTGGAAAAATGTGAAAAACAATTTGTGGCAAAAGTCTAATATGTTCATCATATTCATTTATGTTATTTTAAAAGAGCATATATGGTTTTTGATTCCCCCAGCCCCTCATCCCCCCTCCAAAAAAAATATATATGTATTTGTTTATCACTCTTGTAAAAATGATGAAATAACTGGATGATGCCCAATCATAAGTGTCTTGACCATAAATAAATAAACCTATTCAAACAACACCGAGTACTGAATACTACAGTGTTTCTGTGAAGGCATCTGGATGAGTAATGCACAACACTCTTGAAAGGAGGTTAAGAGGGAGACATTGGTCCCAATTTCCAAAGGTAAACAGAAGAAATTTGCCATTCACAAGCTGAAAAGACTTACACAACTAGTGTCAATGTTCCCCACTAAAATTAGTGCACTGCACATATCTCTCACACACTGTTTGTTGCATGATGAATGGCTACCCTAAAATGGTCAACTGTTTCTCTCCTAGTTTCAGGGAAAACAAGCCAGTGAGCTACAACTGGAAAAAAGGCCATGGCCGGCTCGACTTAAACCAAATGCTTAGAAACTGGGCCGTAAAACCTCATCGAACTAACTAACTAACTCTCCTAGTTTCTGAAACAGTAATCTCAGAGACTCAACTGAATGACACAAGCATCTTTTGAGGAAATGCATTTCTAATCTTCTTGCATTTGGAATAGCATTTGGCTATGGGATTGGTAACATCGTAAGCCCCATTTAAACAATGAAACGGTGGGGTGTGACAGTGACTTTTTCAATTTGGTGCATACCGCATCCAACATTGTGGCCCTAAAGCATTCATTGTATTATAATTGTATCAGTGGTCGTGACATCCACATCCGCCATTAATTCACCTTCTGCACTTTGTTCCAAGTGTTTGGTTCACCTTGTTTATACGACTTTGCCAGTTCTACAATCTCAATGAAGCAGTGCTACATAAATATTTATAATGTATGTAGAGCTATGACCAGTGGCATGGCAATCAGGCACACAGTGACATAATGTGAAAAAAGTCCATAGCATCCTAATGCAGGCTACCAATATTTAATGCAAGAATGGCTTGAAATAAATCAAATGATACCCATAAATAACCTCTGAACTGTAGATCTAGAGGGGTCTTTTTACAAGGTCTCCATAAAGGCTAATGGCAGACCTTTCATTTATGCTTGAAGAAACTCTGGGTCATTGTTGTTAACTTTCTGTATTTTTTGTCTGTACCACAATCATTTAGCTCTTTGAAAATAACAAATCGAGATCATTTTTGACAATTATTAATGATATTTCTTGAAAAGCATCAAAAAATAAAAAAATATATAAAAACTTGAATGTTCCAAGACTTTCTGCTAGCTGCTTACCAGGTTCCAGCGTTCCTTCACAAGGAATGCAGTCAAACACACTCCTGCCATTAAAATTGGCAGGTCCAATGTCAAACCGATGGCGGTGGTCCCTCTCTATAAATACAGGTAGCTCAGCACGGTTCTCTACTTTATGTCCAGTTAAGCTGTCTAGATTTATCTTGTAGTCGATGGCAAAGGTTGAAGAATTTTCCAACTGTATCAAAAGAGGGAAAAATATTTTTAACGAAAAGTACAAATGTCATCAAAAGACTAGAGACGAACCAGAAGAATTAAGTTCCATGAAAGCGTATCAAATTCAAATTCAAACTTCCCAATAATCTGTCATATTTCTCATTGATTAATTTTGTTTGCTTTTCCCTCAGATTAATTGGCAAAAACTTTCAATTTAAAATTGCTAAGTTTGATGTTGGTCACTTAAAGGAAATGAGCAGTCCACTCAAGTTCTTTTTGAAACATCAGCTAAATCCCACAGTTACCTCTTCTTTCCCTTACTTATTTTTTTTTTATGATGTGTCCATACATATCATCGCATGAGTAAACAGAACCATTCATAAATAAGGATACTAGGGTACACTAATTTCAATTAGGGTGACTGCATTTTCCCTTTAGGTTTTAAGCAATGCCAAACTAGAAATTTCCCTTTTTAAAATACTATCCTGAAAGAGATATCGTTAACAAATACAAATTTAATGCAGACACTACAAAGCAATAATGTGTCTTTTCTGTTTTGTGAAATTCATTGCTTATAAAACTTATCACATTCTTTTACATTGTTCCAACATTCTCACCTTAAATATTTCTGTGTGTTCTTCTTCAGCTAAGACATACCCTAGATCCAGGACACCATCTGTGACTGATACTTTCACAGCAGGCTGTAAACCTTGACCCCTCAAGACAATCCCCAGGGTTGAAGTAGGGCACTTGATATCAAGCACCTCATAGAACTGAGAACAAATGAAAATACATAAATAGCACATTCAATTGTTATTGTTATAAAATTTTCTTTTAAAGTTACACCATGTTTAATGCAGGCATGCACAAAAAATGGTATTAATTTGAAGCATCCAAACAAAGTTCTTTTTTCTTATTTAATTTTAAATGGTATAATTAAGACATTAGTAAGTATATAGCCTCACTGTGGTTCAAAAATAAGGTTCAAGGCCAGCCTTGGATCAAGGCTGGACATCAAGCGCTTCACCACTATACTAACCGATTCTGCTTGGATGGGCTCAAACGCTACTACAAGAGTGTGGGTGGCATCTGGAGGTAAATTACGAATAGCATTCAGGATCTGGAAGGGACCATGACAATTTAAGACAGATTGTTGCAGCTGGGGGAAAGAGAGTTAAGGACGGAAAGTATAATCCTGAACCAGTGAGTCTTTAATTGCAGCTTCCATTCCAGGCTCTTCACTCCAAATGGTTTGAATTCTAACAACAAGTTAACTTTAAACCCTGTCTACAATCTTACAAAGTACTCTTATTACCTCACACAATACATTTTGATTTCCAAAGGACAATTCTTCACCAGCGAAGACAAATACTGTAGCCTGCCATTCCTTTCCAAACATACAGAATCTCTGTTTTAGTATGAGAATCTCTCTGTCAACCCATTCTGCTGTGCAATGTACAGTACATCTCTGTATATATCATTATGTTATCACTGTCAGATATACATGTTTGCTTGGTGGCAGTGAGCATTATCCTTGTTTGTATGTCAATCAATGTAACCCGACCAATCACAACGTGGACACACATTGTTGTGAACATGCTTTAAAATGATGAAAAACTGTCTTTAAGAATTATGATTATGAAATACAATAGATACAATGTTACTGCTTACAAATTAAAAACTGACTTGATGGAGTTTTGGTCAAATGGATAAAGACAGTAACATTTCAGATACAAAACTCAGCAATCAAAGTGTTGAGTACGCAATTTCTTTTCTGTTAGGTAACCGTAACATGGATATTTTTATCAAAGAGCAATCCACAACTTTCCCTTCTGAATGGCTGCAAACCTTACAGAAATGGGGATTTAAGATCTTTTGCTGTTACAGCAAGATAAGTTGCATATATAACAACTTTGAAAAATCTGAGTGACTGCACGAAAAAGGACATCAAACCGTACTATGGATTATAGACTACACCCTTTTGCCCACTTGTACCCAACAGCTGTACATCACGTAGAGATATTAAAACTGCTTTCAGATGGCTATCAAATTCAACAATTTGAAACAGATCCTAACTACATACACTCTCATATCCTACAATATTTTGCAATGTAACAGCATATTGTACAGAATAGTGTTAGAAATATGTTGTCACAAAAAATCAAAAGTTGAGAAACTTAACAATAGCTTTTGTTCTTTCCCCACACTGACGTTTAACAATAAAAGGATACATTGACAGTCGTATCTGCAACATTCTGTATTGTGATGGTCTTAATCACTCGCTGACCAATGGACACCTCACCAAAGTCAGTAACAGGTCGACCATGATTTGAGATGACCACCAAGGATGGCTTCACTTCAGGGCAGTGGACATGTATGTACAAGGTGTTGTTCACACTGGAAGAACAGTTATTCACAGACAGTTATAGCAAAAAACAACTTAAAGCACTAAAAGACACAAAGGAGAACTGAAGTAGCAACACATTGTCCATAATACAAAAGTTTTTCTTTA
Source organism: Holothuria glaberrima (assembly GCA_009936505.3). NCBI lineage: Eukaryota > Metazoa > Echinodermata > Holothuroidea > Aspidochirotida > Holothuriidae > Holothuria > Holothuria glaberrima. The sequence goes on from WURT03099004.1 coordinate 10,204, forward strand.
CATTTGAAACCTTTTCATGACATTGTCTCTTTTTCTGCTACTTATGCCTTTCTCAACTGTGACTGGAACAGTAAATGTTTATAATTCCTTGCCATCAAGGAATCTATATATTTGGTTTGATTTACATATTTTATATGATTTTGGTAATTAATGGAGACAGGGCATGATAAAGCACTTTTTTAAAATTATCTTGTTTTGTTAAAGCAACATCATGAAAAATAGCCCAAATTTAGGGCTGATTGAAAATAAAACTTTGTCAATGATAGCACATTCATTTCACTAACAAAGGCAGACAAAACAAAAAAGACTCCTTACACAGAATAAGTTCAAACGTTTGTAATAATGTCAAAATTGGTTGGCTTCTAAATCATTTGTTTAAGGATTCTAAAAAGTTAAATGTTCAATACTCACTCAAAAGGCAAGGTGCCTGGATCCCCAGGGACTCCTGATGCTACAAAACAAGGAATGGAGTAGCTGTTGAATCTACCCACAAATTGTCGAAGAAGAGATGATCTTCCTGCTGCATAGTCATCAGAACTGAAGGTAAAGATGATAAATATCTGATAAAAATGCAACAATGGATGCAATACAACTGCTACATCTACACGTTATATTATGAGTTATGCATGATACAGGCTTTGGACAATTTACAACAAAAACTTCCACTTTCACCGCCTATTGAGTGCCCAAGGGATGTACCTTTTGAGAAGGATTTTCTTACTAACCTCCTGAAGAAATACTGAAAGATTAGAACATGAAAGAAAGACACTGAGCAACTTATTTAATACTTATCTCTAAAATATTATTCAGCCCCCTGGGATATTAAAGCAGTAGGGTTTCAGAACCTTAAGGACTATCAATTCTACAATTCTAAAACCTTCTGATGACCAACTAATGAAAAATTTACGAAATGGTTCATGATACGCCAATATAATAAAGTTAAACACTACACACTCTTAATTAAGTTCCATGATTTTCATCATTTGCACAAACTATGTAGCTTTTTAGTCCACAAAGTTTAGAACCCAGTAGAAAGTCATAACATTTTCCACCATTATCTCACTTCCCTAGATGGAGCTTAGGGTACCAATGCCTGCTGAATATTCTTCAAACAATTTTCCAGGCCAGGAAAGTGGAAATAAATATCCCTGACTGGTCCAGGCTTCAGGAATCTTATAGAGGGGAAGGGGAGTTAAGACATTTCAAGAGCATCCATAGAATTGTAGATATTTCAAAGTATTCTTTGGGTGACATGATATACCTTGTAAATAGTTACATTGTAGAGTTGTCACTTAACAGGATTCCTGACCTAGTTCATCAAAACACATGTATGTAAAGTGATAAACTTGATCAAAAAAAAGTCCAAGAGTCCAAAGGAGAGACGGAAAAACAAGCCTTTACAAGAAGTAACATAGTCTTGAAATTCCATGAATTTATTATGACATTGTCATTAAAAAGTATGAAGAATCCATGACCTCCTTCTCATCAAAGAAACCTGTAAAGGCAATTTAACTTGCTCCAAGCAGAGTCCACTGAAGAGACAGAAATGCCAGAATGCATTTACAGTTATTACAAAATTCCATAACTTCTGTAATTAAACAAAATGCAATGACTTTAATAGGCTTTCAAAGTGAAAACAGTATTCTGAGACTCTTCTGGAATCCTGTACTGTATGTATTATGAAAACTGGATTAGCAGTCTACTTACTCTGGTAAGATTTCTTCAGGTTTCGGAGGCACTACCTCTCTTGGTCCAAGAAGAGATGGACTGTGTTTTCCTTTTAGCCCTGGTGACTTTGGCTTTTTACCTCCTTTCTTATTTTTCTGAAAATGTGACAAATTTTCATATTTTAATATAAAATATTGAAAACATTGACTCACAAATAATGCCAATGTTGTTGACAATTGAATAATTATAGAAGAAACAGTGTTACAAACATGATGTGAAAAAGACATTCTATTTTTCTTTTTAACTTGAATACATATTTCAGGGTATTTGAAGGTGGGGGTTGAGAGGGGAAAAGGGGAAAGCAGTTGGAGGCTGTAGCAGCAAATACAAATAAAGACAACATTTTTTATAATAAAATTTAAAGGGATTTTCCACAGACAAAATTCAGTAAGTTTAAAAAATGCAGAAACTTTTCCTCTTTTAGGAGGTGAAAACCGCATCAATAGCTTGCAGCGTTTGGAAGATACAAATTTTTAAAGAAATGCAATTTTTTCTCAAGATGAAGTGCATTATGGGAAATCTGTGATGTCA
>WURT03099015.1:0-12462 GCA_009936505.3 Holothuria glaberrima
TTCTGTTTTCTTTGCGAGTTTCTATTTTTCCGACGGAACAAGAAGTCACCTCAGTTCCACAACAGAGGCCTATCCCCTAATATAAACTTCAACTGTGACAGATGAAAAACTTCCGCTCGGCCCGTTACAATATCATAAAAGGACTCCAGGTATATTATGACACGAAGGTAGGTTATAATGATGGCACATCTAATTTGCATATGGTCCATTAGAGGGCGCCCTCTAATAAAAAATCAGATATCTCGAAAACTAAAGGATTTAGAATTACAATTTTTAATCAGTATGTCCGAAAACCCAAGAGTGTTGTTATCGTTATTCTAAAGCTGTAAGAAGGTTATACCCTCTCACCCATTCCCCGCCCCAGAGGAAGAAGGGGCTGAAATCGAAACCTCATATTTGATAAAAGTTGCGTCTTAGAGGTAACGACCACGCTGATCACAGACCCGAAGTCAGTTTTCCCGTATCTTGATCGTAGTGGGATATACCGGTCGTCAAAGGGCCCATTTTTAGTTTCATTGTCCCTAAGTTAGAGCAGATTTTGGGCTTTTCAAAAGCTTAAAGTTTTAATACTAGATGCTATGGTATATATAATATGTATGTGTAAATATATATGCACTTATAATATACTTATATATTAATGTGTGTCACTTGCCACGGGTACTAGTTACAGATCGCCTTCATAAATGGAACATGATGCTAATAACGGTACTGTTTAACAAGCGCAACGGACTAGCATGTCTCCTCAGGGCGTATTCAAAGCTGAAAAACGCATTTTTTCCATATAGGCTAAGTTACCACTTTTTTGTTTGACCCGCACGGCCCGTTGTTTGACTGGCTCTTTTAAACGCCACTCAAGACCCAACAAGAGCAGCCCCTCCAAAAAAAAAAAAACCGTCAACATAATATACAGGACACATGGGCCTAGCAACCTATCGAGTTTGAAGGGGTTGACCTCTTCCTTCAACACACAAGGCTCATTCAAAAACCACGAAACGTTCTCATATATCGTTACATTTATTTTTGCGCGAATTTCGACTAGTCTCTTTCAAAGACCCATTACAGCCAACCTAGATGAACCATCCAAAAACGCCTTCAGCTTGTTGTAAGCAATACATGGGCCTATCACCCCTGAGGCTAATTAGGGTGTGCCACCTTCTACTAGATACAGGGTGCATTTAAAGCTGAAAAACGCATGTTTGCCATATAATACTAACATTAATATACCCGACCGTTCCGCACGTTATCGACCTACTCTCACAAATCGCCCGTCTAAACCCAACCAGGGTAGCCCCCTCAAAGCATACGCCGTCCTTATGTTATATAGGACACATGGGCCTATCACCTTTGAGTTTGAAATGGTTGGCTAAGGGTTGGTTCGAGAAAGGGACCTTCCCCGGGGGCAAAGTAAAACACGAAACTAGATTAGTGTTAGCATATAAGGGAAAAACGCGTTTTTTCAACTTTACGCATATAGCGTACGGTAGCAGCTATAGGAAGGGGAACAGGCTTGGTACTCACAGGAACGGTAGGCCCATGTGTTGTGCATGAAATTTTGACGGGCTAATCCCCTGCCCACTACCATCTCGCCAGAGAGGGGTCTTCTCCGGAGGTAAGGCGCAACTCTCCCCCAAATTAGTGAAAACATATATGAAAGATAAAACTTTCACCTCAGTACATAACAAGTGCAATCGAAACCATATTCCTAAATTCTAATTGGTAACCATCTAGTATTAAAACGAAAAGCTTTTAAAAAGCCCAAAATCTGCTCTTAGGGACAATGGACCTAATTTTTTTTTTGACGGCCCGTATATCCCACTACGATCATGATACGGGAAAACTGACTTCGTATCTGTGATCAGCGTGGTCGATTACCTCTAGGACGCAACTTTTATCAAATATGAGGTTTCGATTTCTGCCCCTTCTTCCCCTGGGGCGGGAATGTATAAGGCGGAATAACCTTCCTTCAACTTTAGAATAACGATAACAACACTCCTGGGTTTTCGGACATGCTGATTTAAAATTGTAATTTTCCAAAATTGTAATTATCAATCCTTTAGTTTTCGAGATATCTGGTTTTTATTAGAGAGCGCCCTCTAATGGACCATATGCAAATAAGCTGTGCCACCAATATGATCCACCTTTATGTAATAAAATATGTGAAGTCCTTTTATGATATTTTTTATCGTGAGTACGTTCTTTTTGGTGAGGTAAAAAGTTTGTTACCTACCTACATACATGCCCACCTACATACACACATATACACGCACACATGTACGTAGGACGACATGAAATCTTTGTTACAACAGTTTTTACAATATCGGTAAACGAGAGTTTTTACATAATCGGTAGGTTTTTTTTTACATTATCGGTTCAAAGATTTTTTTACATTATCGGTAAATTTGTTTTACATTATCGGTTAACTTTTACATTATCGGTTGTAACAAGCTAACCCCTCTGGGCTCCCGGTCTAGAAGGGTTTGGTTCAGAAAATCAATAGCTGTGTTTGAAACCATAGATCCTATACTGCCAGATCTTCTCCAAGTCTGTGGTATTGTATAAACTGATCCTTAATACAAAGTACATGGAAAAGCCTCGACCTTAAAGAGTTGTTTGAATTAATCCAGGGGTAAGGGTGAGTTACCATCATCAAAAAAATCCCTGACATACACCACATTCTTCTGAAGTAATTTCTTAAACAATACAATATTATTATTCACACGGATACATGAATTATTCCAAATTACTTAGCCACCATAATTATCAGAAAGGTCTGTGAAGACAAAATCGCTCCAGTCCTCTAGTACTTGTCTGATATTAAAAACATTGTTTATATATTGAATATCTTTTTTACAGTAATTAAATCGAAAATTGAAATGATTCCCATATGCTTTTAAATAAAAGTCAAAAACAATTTTCAAATTCCAATGGTCTCATTGCAATAACGCTTAAAGCAAGAAAATTTTAAACTCTTTATGACAGTAGGCACATGTATTACTTTTAACACACCCTCACAGATTCTATTGATTATGGTAGAGCGTTTAATCTTGTCTGGATTACCCGCCCAAATAAAATCATAAATTACTTTCTCTACCTCCTTAATAAAATGATTCAGGGGACTTGGAAGCACTTGAAAAAGAAGAGCAAGATGGGAGAGGGCATAAGTTTTAACGATTATATCACGATCGATTGGTGTCAAATCCCTAGTTGACCATGACTTCAGACAATTTTTCAGGCTGACAATTTTGGCGTGTAGTTCAAAGGGAACAAGTCATTACCATCATTGATGAATGAAATGCCACGTAATTGGACTGGACCCTGCGTAATATTAACATTAAATCCTTGGAGGTCGAAAGGAATACTGCCAACATAGGGTCCTAATGGAAATAAATTAGATTTAGCGAGGTTGATGGATAAACCAGACGCCTCTTTTAATGCATTGAAGATGCATATCGTCTCTGCTAGAGAAGTTCTACTACCATCTAAAAACATTGCAATATCATCTGCATAGTGTATAAGTTTTACTTCATTATTATTAATACTGACACCATGAATATTACCATTTACTTGAATTTTGAGAGTTAAAATCTCAGCAGCAAAGATAAACAAGTAAGGGCTTAGTGGGGAGCCCTTGCGCATCCCCCTTTGAAGAGGGAAGAAGCTGGTGGAATACCCATTGTTACAGATACAGGTGGTACACTTATTATAAAAAATCTTAATCCAAGTTTTGAAATCTTGACCAAAATTAAAATTAGTAAGTGGTCTTTGTATAAAGGGCCACTCAATTTTGTCCAAAGCCTTTTCAAAATCGATTAGGAAAAGAAAGCCTGGAATTACATTTTGTACCAATTTTATAAGCTGAATTTAGAAGTGTAATTGGTCGATAGTTTTGCAACAAGGTAGGGTCCTTGTTAGGCTTTAAAAGAAGCGTAACAATCCCTTTAGATTGTTCCGATGATAATTTACCTTTAGCATAACCGTAGTTTAAAGCATCTACCATTAAACTACCCATCGAAAGGCAGGACTTCTTGTAAAAGTTAACGGATAGGCCGTCACTACCAGGTGATTTATCGTTTTTCATAGACGAAAGTGCTTTATAGCATTCGTTCAATGTCAATTTCCTTCACACAGACTCTAAAATGGAACCTTCTGCCGTTGTGCGTGATGCTCCGCGTAAGCAATGGAGTAAGGGAAAACAAGCCAGTGAGCCACAACTGGAAAAAGGCCGTGGCCGGCTCGACTTGAATCAATTGGTTGTAAACTGGGCCGTTAAACCTCATCTAACTAATCACTAATTCACACGGACTCTAAATCTATATTGTCAGGGTTCTGAACTGGGAGATCGTTAAAAAACTACTCTGGGTTACAGTCATTAGACCTGTATAGTGATTGATAGAAAGTCCTTATCTCAGTAAGAATATCCTCTTTCAATCTTTCCTATCGCATCTGACAAGTCATTTTCACCTAGCACAGATGACTAACAAGCACGCTTACAAAAGAATGTGATACATGATATTGTTTCCTTTTTAGGATGTGGAAACAGGTGTTACTAACAGACCTATGAATATGTCGTCAGAGAGCAGAAAGGGCTCCCTCGTTTGAAGGCAAGCGCATATCATTGAAAGGTACACCAAATGAATGCAGACAGCTGATTTATCAACCAATCGGATATGCCCGTAAGTCTACAAAACGCACGTGCGAAGTCTACTGCGTGAGTGCCGTGTGCTTCATTGTTTTGCCTCCAAAATGACGTCGCGTGACGTCAATGCATGAGGTCTACTAGGAATAATAACATGAAACATCGGGGATGTTAACCTCCTATATCTGTGGGTATATTTGTGACAAGTATACCCACAGATAATATACCACTTATTGAAAAATTACATGTGTATAGCGACCATGTAAGGAAAAAAGTTTTTGGCAAAAAAGGGAAAAAATTTGGGATGATGGTCAAGCATTTTGTCATTTTTATGTGAAATGCAACATCGTATATTTTTAGCTTAAATTACAGTACCGTCATAAAGTATGTTTAACAGTAAGGTACGTAAGGATAGAACTACCCTGTTGATTTACTTTTGGATGCAATAATTATATGCCGTCTTTTACTGTTGGCACAAAAATCAAGACGAATGCTACAAAATAGTCAGAAGAAGGGATAATTAATATTCCGAAATCTCGAAAAGACAAACGTGTTATCTCATGACAAAATGTTTTTCGTAGATACTGATCAGGTCGATGCATATTTTAGCAGCTTAAAGTTGATCCTGCAAGCAATTTTGCATTGCCTCTACTGATGGCTTTAAAGGTAAAATAGACCGTCAGCCCCGACAAGTTAATCACATGAAAAGAGGAAAAAGGTTTGATGATTTAATGATGTTAGGACGTATCTGAAATTGAAGAATCTGTGTCTTTTTTTAGCATTTTGGGTCGTCTATATTGCGACCCACAAGCCAGTCGTACAGGATGGGCCCCGGCAGCAACACAGATTCTTCAATTTCAGACACATCCTAACATCATCAGATCATCAAACCTTTTGTCTCTTTTCATGTGATTAACTCGTCCGGGCTGACGATCTACAAACGTCCTCATGAAATGATCCAAAGACTGTAATTGTCAAATGTTTACACTGAAGAAATTCATGTAAACCTGCTGTAATCGTCTCCAAGTTCTTCGCACAGCTTCTCTAACATAATAGTGAAATCCTCTGGATCAAATGGTTCCAGACATTCGATGAGTTTCTGTAAAATAATTTAAAAACTTCTAGTAGACCCCTATTTGAAATATGTATTAGCGGATATAGTAAGAAGTGCATGATAAAGTTCCTTTCTTCAGGCCCCTCAACCCCTCTCCAAAAATTTCATTTTTGTTTTGAAATTAAAATGATGTTTCAAATGATGTTTTCAAATATGTGGCTTATCACACTTGAAACATATAAACAAGGCTTAGAATGTTAATCAAAGCGTAAAATAGAACAAGGAGATGAAAAACATGCAGATGTTAGACATTAGATTTATGTGCAACGTGTCAGATCGGTTATTATGTCGGCCTGTGTGCTAATTGAGAATGCAATATAGTCGAATAGACTAAGGTTCCTTGTTTTGATGTTTAATTTACTTCAAGTAATTAAAGTAGTCTTTGAAAGATACGGGAAAGTGTAACACCTACGACCTTGCTATATCGACACATATCTTTTAAGTAAGTCTTGTCACTGGTCGGGACACTTAGTATGTCCTGTGACCAACATAAAACCTCATCAACCACAATTTAGTTTAACTTACAAGCCCCCCTCCCCCCTCCAAAAAAAAGCTCAGTTTAACCACCCTTAACTACAAAGAACTGTACCCACCCAGTCATGTTGCCTTTGAGAAGATTCAGGGTAGATAAAGGAGGGACGAAGACTTCAAAGACAAATTAGTGAAAATATGTTAGATATTGTATTACGTATATGCCACAAACGGATGTTTGTGACTGTTTTTGTGACCAACTTCCATGAATATCACATCGAAGTTCTACGATAACATTTATTGAAAAGCTGGTTCTCAACTTTCCACATGATGTAGACGCACTGCAGACTTCAGAACTGTAACAAACAAATTATGGTAATCCGCTTGAACCAAACTTTACAATAGTATCGTTTTCTCTCGATCTGAATCGGTGTAACATTTTTGTTATTAGTCTTTCGGTCTTCTACACGCCAAAGCATTAAGCCCGCGTTGTAAGGAATGCTCCAGCCGATCGAACACCCACACGTCCCTTTCTTATTTGATCTGCTAGTGTCATCTCCCTTCAGACTGTTGTGATGACTTTTCCTGCAAACTATACTTACCCCAATAGTTGCCATGTGACCTCGCTTCTGATGCCATTGGCCTAGTAACTCATAAGTTCTTTCAATGAAATTAGGGTTTTCAAGCTCAATCTGAGTTCGTCTGTTTTTGTGGACTCCAAGTTTCTTCCCAACGTCATGAAAGAATTCCGGTTCTAAATATTGAGCAACAATGTCACGCAATTGATCTGTAATTTCCGTCTGAAAAGGGATAAAACCATACCTTTAAAATTCTCTGCGGTAGCTTCTAGCAATGAAAGCTCAACTTAAAATCATGCAATGAAGCAATCATGAACAACATTTTAGATAAAATAAAGACCCCTTTTACCAAAGAGACATTTTCTTTATTGCGGTGCCTTCATTGCCGGCTTTTCTCAGGTCAAGTCCCTGAAATGTTAACCGGTCACTTATGTTGTCAGTTTGTTTGGCTTGCTTTATTTATCTATTCAGATCCATGATTGCAAGTTCAAATACAGACCTTTATATGTTACATTTAAGAACCACAATGGAACGATCGCATGTGGCAAAGGCCACCATACTGAACTAGTGTTACATAAAATGGAACAATTATAACAACAATTACAGAGGGATCTATCTTGAAATTATGAAAAGACTCGAAATAATGGTATTGGTGGTAAGGTAAACGTTTGGCAAAAAATTGTAAAAAACAAACTTGATAAACTTGAGAAAAGAATATTCCAACTGCCCGCCTGGGCTATTACAAAATTTCGCTGGATGTAATAGCAGGCCTGAGGAACATCAAAAGAGATTCGTTAAGGTTTTGAAAGGAGACTTGCCAGTAGTATCTGGAGCAATGGTAAGTTGTATTAATTACCAAGAGTTGGCTCTAGTGTTACCCCGAGTAGAGGTACGTTCCCTTGCAGAGCTTCAACGCAGAGTCCCGACAGGTCAGGCCGATGGGGTCTTAGACTGGTAGGAAGGGGTGGGTTGCAGAGACAAAGATATAAACTCAGTCCATGACTAACTGTGTTTTACGTCAAGGATAACGTACACCTTAAAAACAGTGAAGCGCTCACGGCACGTTCCTTTCAGCATAGATGGTGACTTCATATACTTAAGGCAGTGAATTAAATCAACAAACCTTTTCTAATTAACCTGTTTTGGTGAAACGTGGCCCACATTTCTTAATCGCAAATACTCAAAAGAGAAACCTTTACATGCAAGTTAGCCATATGGTATGGGAAGCGCCATTTTTGGCAATGGAGTGGACGTTTTTAGCCAAAATTTGTTGTCATGTTAAGCTCCTCTCTAAGAGACTACGGCCCTCCTTTGACAGTCCAAAGTACTGCCAAAAAGTAGCCGCATGCCTAAAACAGAACAAAGGAATTGCAACTCAACAAATACGTCTGATTTCTAAAAATCGGGCAAGGACTAAATTAAAATGGTCCACTTTTAGCAAAACTGGTACCCCTGCTGAATGAAACTACCCTGTTTGTGATAAAGTGCTTCCGTTATTGTGGAATACAAACTCACAAAAGTTAACTCAACAAAGCATTTTATATAAAACTGCTTCCAGATTGCCACTACTTGCTTATGGAAAGACAAAAATACTCACATCCCAATTTAACTGTAGATTTTGCTTTAGATGTATTCTTCTCTGAATATCCTCTTGCTAGAATGTTAAAAGAGGATAATATGGCGTAACCATTGCATTCCGTCACTCTCGATAAGCACAAAAACAGGAGATGACATATTGTACTCAATCGGTTGATCACATTTATCCATTATTGGTTACATGCAGTGAGTAATGAGAATATCTATGCATAGTTACTGAGTTTGGTGATATTTATCAACTTCATTTGAAATTTACTAATATACTTGAAAATGAAATTGTTTTCATTAAAGATAGTGCAATAATTTCTTCAACCTTTTTACTTACACATCAGTTTATCCTGTCCTCACTAGGCTCATCTATTTGAGTTCAACATTGCAATAAATCAAATTAACATATTGCTCTTCTCTTTTTTGTAAATCACGTTGCCTCAACTTAACAACACAGTTAAATCTAATTTTTTGAAAGATTATTGGAAGTATGGAAGACTTTCGGACTACTTTGCTTCAAAAACAATGTCTTTAAAGTCCTTATTTACGTGTCCTTACAAGCCTGCATTCGCAACTGTAAATGTTGACCTTTTATTTCCATCCATTTGCACTATACTGAAAACTGCTTTCTTCCGTTTCATAAAATATTCCCATAAGCACGTTGTATCTTAATTAATGACCATAAAAATGGTATCCACATGTTTCTACTAAAGTTTCATTTTAAAAACAGTGATCATAACAACTGATTTTATGCTTTTGCTGTGCGGAAACCATGCAAAGCAAATGGATTATTTTTGCACGCTTTTTCAAGCATTAGCACATAAATTAGAGTACGTACTATTAAAAAAGTGTATATTCATACATCTTCGGCAGTCACCTTACATGTGTACATTTGAAATGTCAACTGGGAACTGCTGTTTCCTTGGTTATGATATGACAATTAATGTTGGGCTCATTATTTTGTACCATTCCATGCAAAACCCGACTCAAACGAAATAATGAGTACTTTTGAAAAAAGTGTTATTATTATGACATGAAGCGCAGACCTCTTCCGGAGACAAGTCCGTCTTGACTAACTCCTCGTCAAATTCCACCACTGTGTCTATATAAGTCTGTGGAAAAGTAAGCACAAAACCAGAAACACGTACCCATGTACTTAAGGACGACCTGGATATTTTGAACGTTTTTCTCCCTTGATTTGTAACCCCCCCAAACAAAGGCGGTGATTTGTTCCCAATATAGGGGGAGGGGAGATATGATCCCGTTTTCAAATAATTTACTTTGTGAAAATTCAAAGTCATTAGACGATTTCTCAAATATTTGAGGACATGTCCCCTTGTCCTCCGGGATCGCCGCCCATGCCCCCGAGGGGTTAAGCTCTTTGCTGCTATTGTTTTTGTGAGTTAAACTTCCCTTCACTTCCCTTTTAGGCTGAAAAATGGAACAGTGGTGTTGGAAATATAGACCGATATGTTACCGCATCTTTACTCTGAAATGCCACGGAGCACTATAGAAATGTGTAAAAGGTCGATAAAAGTGGTACGAAGTGCTTAAAAAATTCGGAAAATTCCACGACGTTTTGGGTATAAACCCTTCTTCAGGTGGCAAAGATGCAACTGAACAACAATGAAAAAGAAGTAGACAAAGCACAAACTAAAATCGGGCACGACCAAGCCGGTTGTGCAAAAGGATCACGACTAGAATACTTCGATATGGAGGCCGAGTATAAAAACTGGTAAAAGTGGGTTCAAAAAATAGCAAGTTAAAAAGGTCCATCCTAACGTTAAGACCGTGTGGAGAGAGGGTTCCGAGCTTCATGATAAGACAGTTTTCGGTAGTCAGAAGATCACGGTCAGAACTTCTGCACATTATGGCGGCGGTAACGGCCAAGGCCTTTATCGAGCATGGTGTTAGGGGATTGAAATGTGTGGCTTGTGACTTGGAGGTTTGTTTGATGGAGCTGAGGTGTTCAGTGACTCTGTCAGCCGAGCGACGTTTGGTCTCTCCTACATACAGTCAGTTGCAACGTATACAAACTAAAATGTAAACCACATTCGTGGTAGTACGTGTAAAGTGTAGGTTAACAGTAAATCTGTTGCTGTTATGACCCAAAACGTTCATGAGGGTGTTCCTTCCAACAACTAAGAATATGTTGTAGTGGCACCTCGCCATGATTTGGAAATGTTCATTATCTTTGTTAAAACCTTCAGCCCGTTTTTAAAATTCACTCACTGTATTTCAAACTCCTCAGTAGTGTTTTAAGACGTAGAATTATCCATATCCGACCGTAAAATCAAGCCGAATATCCACTTTAAATCTACTAATTCTCACAACTACCTCATGCACCCTTCCAACCACCCCAGATCTTATACCAACTCGATTCCTTACTCGCAACATTTACCGGCTAGATAAATTTGTTCCGACGACCAGGATTCCAAGCAGATGATTTAACTCTTTGAACAACGCCAGTATCCAGGCTGAGTGCTCTCTAATACATTGAACCCCATACAAGGAATCGAAATAGCCTCCGCCCTTGCCCCTAAAGCCGACCACACTCCGATCATACACCGTTGGTCCTATCCTAACACCCATCTGTAACTCTCATTGTGCGTGCCATTTACAGGAAAGTAGAGATCCTCTGTGCATGACCCATCCACATGCGACCATTTCCCTGAACCCCTTCCCCCTATCACAACATTCAAAATTGAAAAGAACATATCAAAGCACTTGGTCCGTGCCTCGCAACCTCAAGCCGAAGTGCCTAACCTCCCGGAAACTTTTCCTTGCAATCGTAGGAGATGCAAACTTGCCCGGAGGTCAGCCATGACAAAATCCTGTCCATTGTAGGATTGTAGGTCCAAACAACAACCGGTCTAACATTCACCAGCCCTTTACCTGTACTTCTGTCAATGTTGTTTACAGTCTCATCTGTAAAGGCTGTAATTTACTGTATGTGGGAGAAACTCAAAATCGTCTTACTGATAGAGTCACTAACTTCTGAGGTCATTCAAACAGATCCTCCCAGGGTTCCCTGTAGCCACACACTTCAACCCCCCCCCTCCCGGCAGCATGCTCGATCCATGACTTGATAGTTTCGGCTGCCATCTCGTGTAGAGGTTCCGATCATAATCGGCTGGCTGCCGACAGCCGTCTCATCATAAAACTTGGAACCCTGTCCCCACATTGTCTGAACGTTAGACTTGAACTTCTATAAATCAGCCATTCCTGCTTTGTTGGTACGTGATAACCACTTCACAAAGTTCGTTTTCCTAGCCGATTTGCTCGTGCGAAACTTAATTTGCAATTCTGCAATTCTGGCCGCGTCAACAATCAGTTACATTTTTGCCACCTGATGAAGGTTTAAACCCGAAGCGTCGTGGACTTTTTCACAAACCTTTAGCACTGTTTACACCTTTTTACCTCTCTGTGTGTATATATATATATATATATAAATTTCATATGTACACAGACAAACACACACATATATATATATATATATTTAATTGGTCAAGTACGGTAGATCAAATTAAGAATATGTAGGTCGAAGGTGTAAATAGAATAAGTTTCGATCTAAATTTAAACCAATCCTAAGATAGAGCATTGCCCTTATCATAGAAGGAAAGGTTGGAAGAAAATACCAGAGAGAAAAATTGAACCGCACCAAGGACTTGAACCCGTCATCAACTGCTTTCCGTGCAGCGTCTTAAACCACTCAGCTATCACAGCTCGTTATTTTCAGACGAGACAACAGGCTACAAATACCTCGCTTGACTCAATTTTCTCTCCTTGTTACCATGGAAGTCCCGAAGCAGGAATGAATATTCAACAGGTCGAGTATGGTAGATCGAATTTAGAATATGTAAGTCGAAGGTGTAAATATAATTAGTTTGGATCTAAATTTAAACCAATCCTAAGATAGAGCATTACCTTTATCATGGAAGGAAAGGTTGGAAGAAAATACCAGAGAGAAAATTGAACCCCACCAAGGGTTTGATCGAGACTGATACTATTTACACAGTATATATATATATATATATATATATATATATATATATATATATGTCCATATACTCCTATTT
>WURT03099026.1:0-12462 GCA_009936505.3 Holothuria glaberrima
AAAGACTTGAACAAAGTTTATAGCAAATATACAGCAAAATATATGTCAAAGTTTAAGCATAGTTAATATACACATGTATATTAACCATGGTTTAAGTTAGCCGATTTAATCTGACAGGCAAAACCAAAAATGATGGCGGCAGACTACAGGTTAGTCTTGGATCATATAAAATTAAGGCTGCACTACATTTCGTGCTGAAGAATAAAATGACACACAGGCATGCAGCTTCAGTTCTTATCACACATTAAAAGTAAACCTTTCGTAAAAACTTACAGCGGCACCGGTCAGTACCGGTAGTCAAGAGAGGAGAGGGGCATGAGGTTGTGTCCCCTGAAAAAAATTCGTCCCCTTGAGAATTTTCGATTTCCATTGCCTTAATACATTTTGACATATTTTGCCCCTGAAAATACTTGACCCCGTGGAAAGCTATCTCGCACCTTTCTGTACCTTGTCTGGCTAGGGGCTGGAGCGGCTGCCATTGCTCGTTTTCTTTTCCTAAATGTTCAAAATTTGTCCCATCTCCACTCATTTCCCCTTACTTAAAAGTAATTTTTCTGGAACATAAGCAGCTCAGGCTTTTTGCTATAGTATGTTTTAGGAGAAAGGGGTGTCAACTGACAAGATGCAGGCCTCTCTCACTTTTCAAATCTTTTGACCATTGGTCTAACTGTGTACATTCTCGGTAATTGGTTTAATTTATCCTTTCAATATAACATATCCAATAGAAATTAAGCATACCCTATTAAAACAATAAAAAATTAAAAAGTACCAATTGAAACATTCAAAGCTTAGAGTCGACGAAGAAAATCAACCAAATCAACACAGAAAATGCAAATCGCACATAGAAAATTTAATCATCTGCAAATTTGGGGTTCTGTTAATTAAAAAAAGTCGAAGTCCCAAAATTTTCTCATTCTTGCTGCTGTCATAGTGTGTTGTAACAAACTGAGCAATCCTTGGAACAGTTTCGTTTATTAGCATATGCATAACGGGTGCGGAAAATGTTCATTCTTTGTCCTACGTTTTTCAAGTGTTCAATACCAATGCTTCCAAACGAAAACTGTTATTTCAAACAAGCAATTCCGTTCCTCCAACTATGTATTCGGTCTCGAACGCAATATATTACTGCTTATTACAGTACTTGCGTAAATTTAAGTACAAAATGAACCGAGATTTTGTGTTAACTTTCTTTCAAGGTTAAAACTCCCCACGACATGAAGTGCTTAACGCTATAACCTGTAAATTTGTCAAAAGGCTCAGTAGGAAGCAGGCCCGTAGCGCTACAGGGGGGAAGGGGGTGGCTGGCATGCCCTGGCCCCCTTATCTGGAAATTTATATCGCCACCAATGGTCGGTTTACTTATTTTAGCTCTTAAAAGGGTCATTTCTGCAATAAAAACCCAAAATTTTCGGTACGCTTTGCCCACACTTCCTCAGTTCCGATCAGTCATTTATAGCTAAATATAGTACAAATCCTCTCCACCTTTTCAAGAAACTTAATATGTAGAATACATGAATTTATGTAAATGTCCGGAATTTCTTCTCATTTCGCTAAAACTAGTTAATGCTCTCTTGTGTCAGTCGTGCGGTACGGCAAGTGACCCTAGGAGGGAAGTACAACGTAAGTTATGCCCGATAGGGCCCAACTGCCAAAAAGATTGACCTATATAAGTTTTAAATAAGTACAAATTCTTTTGAATGTAGGTTTACCCAAAAAATTTCTCACGCTTTGCATTTTCACAATGGCATTAAGTAACACAGGTTTCTTCAAATCCCCTTTAACCAACCCTTCGACCTCATCGGGCTGTCGGGGCTTCGGGTGGCTGCCCTCCCCCCCCCCCCCGTCGGGCAAATCCTGGCACCACCCCTGGTTGTTACGTACAATACAATTCCGATTTTGTTGTCATTATTAGGGAAACGTGTCTGGTATGTGTTACGTGTAAGCCGTATATTTGTAACCTACATTGCAGAATGCAGAACGTTCCCTAATGCAGTAATGCTCACACTTTAAAAATATCGGAAAATTTAGGTGCTTGCCCCCCCCTCTTGGAAAAAAGTCTAGCTAGGCCACTGGCAGGGGGCGAATCTTTTCGCCCCTGGAAGCCATTTCACTTCAGTACCTTGTCTGGCTACGGGTCTGGTAGGAAGATTACCAAAGGGGTCTTCGGAGTCCTAACAGCATGCCACAAAATATGATTCTTAATAATCAAGGCAAGCTTTAAAAATGGGCGCGATGAGGGTATCCTGCCTTTAGTTGGTATCTTCACAAACAGTGCATTTTTATATTTTAATAGTTTGATCTATCTCATTTATTGCCACTTTTTACATAATTTATTGATACACATAAAACAGGAAAGTATGCAATATAGCCTATGTTGACAACAGAAAAAAGAGGATTTGGTGGACATTCTGAAAAATCCTGAATTTTTTAATTTTGTTTCTTTCATTTTGTAAGATAAATAAAATATTTTACATAGAAAATTAAAAATTCTTATGCATGTTTAAGATATTTCTTATAACCAAATAAAAATATTCTTTTGATAAAACGAAAAACCTCATAACAACGTGCAATTCAAGCTATCACTAATCCTCAAAGCAAACAGAACACGATTCGTTCCAAGAATGCGATGCAATAATCTGAAATGTAAGAAATGAAGTATTAACCTCTTGAACGGAGCACCACACACACCACCGCATTCTAGTCAAACTGAAAATGTGAAAGTTTTAAACAGTGCGGTTTTGCTCAATTGTAATATGTTCACCGCCAGAAAATTACAGTAAATAATATTTTAAGAGAAATCAAAAAAGAAAGAAAAGGATAGTACAGGCTTTCTTGCGGACTGAGTTTTTTCTCTTTTTTACCAAAAAGGCTCGTAAGGGACCAAAGTATGGTTGGGGCTGAAGTTAAAAAAAAAATTGACCTCCCGAAAGTTCTAGACCAGAATTGTAGAAACGTTGGGAGTTGAAGGTAAAAAGGGGCTAGTCAGTACAGGATAAGACAACCACTCAGTCAACTAGAACGCCAACCAGTAAGACAGACAGACAGACAGACAGACAGACAGACAGACAGACAGACAGACAGACCTCTACATGCAAATTGCAGACGGGCACGAAAGTTCGATAGCACGCATGGCATGATCAGCTTCGCTGATGAATTGTAGAGAGATTCGTTTCGACTTTAAAGTTTCTCTGTAATAAGTTTTTGCAGTTATGGCAACTTAAAAGTGACACATTATTTATCACGTCTTCACTTTGGTTAGAAAGGTTAAATAAAAACAACATGAGTAATAAGAGCATATTAATCAACATGGTCAGTATGTGCATCCATGCAACGAGCAGTTTGATGGTTTAGTCTGTGTCTGAAACGAGAACTTTCATCAAATTTTGGGGTTTATGGCATTCCCTGAAAGAGAAAAATAGAATGGATAAACGATAGGGGTTATTAAGGAATACCGGTAAGAAAATGGAAAGTGTCAGTATGAAAAATTGTTGGGTGATACAGATAGGCTATATTTCACGAAAAAGGACATATAAAACATTATCGTGAGCAAAATTAATCTAACTTCTTGCGAGGAATTTTTTATGTTCTGTGGTAGCCTTATCTTGGTGTTGTAATTTATCTGCTTATTTTCCCTCTTGACGGTACACAAGAATTTCTCGGAAAACGATTTTTCTTCACGTAGAATGTCATTTATTTATTTTATTATGTTTTTCGCTACAGTGACATTTTATGCCACCTGTGTAATTCTTCATCGAAAACAAGGACAAATACCAGATGTTGAGAAGTTTTTCTTTCCTAAATTTAAATTTGCTTTACAAACTGCGAATTTTATATGTCTAACAAATTCAAGGAGTATTAATTAAGAAAAAATCAACTACCATGGTCTTATCCAATTTAACTTATTGCAATCTTCTCGGTAAATTTTCCATTGTGAGCAAGAAAAAAACGCAAAAGTTGTTTTTTCTCTCTCTCTCTTTCTCTCATTTCATTGTATATTTTGTTTACTTGTATTGATATTTATCAACTATACTCAATGCCTTCAATGATAAGTGTTGATTATCGTGCTGCAAACTTTATCATAAATACCAAAAAAAGGGTCAAAACGTTACCCCGAACAACCTTATAAGAGGGATTCATAAAGCTCTCAAACACATTTCGGCAGTTTTAAAAACATATCATACGCAATATAACCAATGTTCTAGCCAGAAAATTTGATAACGAGGGTCTCCAGGAGGAACTACAATATTTCACGGGGGTTTCAAATACGGAAGCCACTTAGTTTTGTCCCTTGTGTATTTCAGAGGTCGGCTGCTGGAGGCCCGGGACTTATGGGAGGGGCCATTTCGAAGCCACCCTAAGCTACGCTACTAAACACAACATCGATATTTTAACTTTTTGATGAAAGTAAGTTACAGTTTTTAATTTATATTCATCCCCCATTTCTTTGGGACGTAAATTTCTATTAGAAAAGATTTATAAAATCCACCCCCATTATTTTACTACCATTTGCCCACCGCCAATAGTCTTCTCCTCACTCACCTTCCACAAAAGTTTAGTAAATACTTTATATTATTTGTAAATCCTTGGGGAAGTTAAATCTGTTGTTGTTAAGATGGAAAAGAAAAAAAATGAAGAATTCCACTAGCAATTAAATTAAACATAAGTAAAATTCCGGAAGCTTTAATATTTATTTTGTTATCAACACGCGCTCCGTATCAACAAGGGAATCGCTAAGATAACTGATTTCTTGATTGTCCATAAATAGTGTAGGAGGGGTTCTGATACAAGCCTAAAGGTAATTGGCAGACCAGAAAATTAAAATTTCAGACAAGGTCTGACCATCGCTTGTTTTCGGACGATGCCATAAAAAACAAGGGCAACGTTTTTGCAAATGATATACCGGTTAAAGTTTGCCGGCATTTATCGCTGATAGCTCTCTAACTGAAGAATACAAACATGTCGGGACAGGGCTGGTATGTGTGAGGCAAGTGGGTGTGTTACCAAATGGAGAAGGGATAGGGGTGGTGGAGAGTTCGAGCTCACGGCTTAATATTCTAGTTACAATAAAGAAAAAAAATCAACATTTGTGATCCACGTGTCAAATATCTTTACTTAGGATATCCAGGAAAGAAAAAACGGTCATTTGGAGCAGGTCGTCACATCTTCTTGGTTCGAGATAATTCGTTGCTTTTGATTTCATTTGCTTTACTTGTTAAAGATCTGGTAACTACCACAACAAAAAACAAGTAACGAGGTCATTGGTCTCACTTATATACCCTTCGCTAGGGGCATTCCCTTCTCATGTGAGTAAAATACACTTAGGAGGAATGTTTAGAATTATTATATCACACCATTATTTTACTTCACCACCCTGCTTTTCCGTAATTCCCACATTTGAATGTTTTTACATTATTAGATATCATCACATACTTAAATAAATAATTCCAGCCTTAACTGAAAGAGATAACTATGTCTCACTTTACTTTAGCTCATAGGCTTACGGGACTCTTCCAATTTCGGGACAGAAAATTCTCAAAAAGTGGCCCGAATTTCTTTGCAGTTTAGGTGCATAAAATAGACCACCAAACCACTACATGCGTGCGAAACGCGCAAAAATTTGTGCTCATTTTTTCTGTCGTTCGATCAAAATTTCGGGAACTCAGTAGAAAATTCCGGCAATCCTTTCCCTTTTACTTCATCTATGCGGGGAGTTTCACCTATTCTGTGCCCGAATTTGTTTCGTTTCCTGCCCGAATTTTCGATCTCAGAATTTTTGGGGCAGTCTCCCCCCTGCCCCTGCCTCGTACGCCTATGCTTTAGTTGTAATGAGTTTTCGTGGAACGTGTCAGTGAGTTGCTTGCCCTGTAGGTAAGTTAGTACGGACAGGAAGATGTACAGCTCCCTAGCACTGACACCATCATAACCCCAACCCCCTTTTCTGTTGCACATACCCTGCATCGTGTAATTTATAAATGGATTATAACAGCTCTGCAAGTGACCAAATCCTTAAAGGATTCTACATTTCAAGCTACTGATCTATCATATACTTTATCGCCTATAAAATTCCTTTGGCAAATCATTTCCTTTCTGTCGGTACGACTCATCCATCTTCAGATATGCGTACGGGAGTTGTCAGTAATTAATAATTGATTGATTCGTCGGTTTTCGTAATTTTTTAATTCATTAGTAGGGTTTCAGAAAATGATTAAACTTGGGCACTCGCATCGGAGAATAAATAGTGTGGTGGGGTGGGGGCGGAGTGCTAAGTTTCTAACTGTTGCTGGGATGTGTGCAAATTTTGGACAGCGTATGTCCTGTATCCACCAACTTTTAAAGGAATCCTTTTCAGGGCTCCCCTCACAACTCCTGAAATTTTGACTGAAACAATGGAGCTATACGTTGTTGGTCGTTGTAGAATCATGCTGAAACGTTATTGGTCAATTGGCCTCTTGTTGCAAGATTTTCTTATTATCTCAAGAACAGTGAGAACCATGTACAAAATATTGATCTTCTTCACGTACTAATGACAAATGTTCAAACTAAGACGATCCCCAAATCCTACATACAAATAAACTTTTCGTGAGTGATTAATTAACGATTCAATTCGGTTTTCAAAAATTTGTGACCAGACACTTTTTCACATTAGCATTAATCATAATTGCACATGACAATTACAAGCAATGATCCAAAAATTCTAAATTTTTAGATTTTGCATAACTATTGGGTGTGAAACTTGACTAATTACGCTAATTATAAGCATTTTCATGTGGTAGTACCCTTCAAAATTCTCACAAAATTATCAATAACAACTCAATGTGCCATTCTAACCGGCCCATTTTTTCGGCCAGCTATGGTATGCCATGCGCTCACAGGTTGATGGTTTTTATTGATTTTTTTTTTACAAAAATATGGCAGAGTTTTTGATGAGTTAATAGGCATAAGACGCCTTTTCCGGTGAATCTATTAGAAGAGCATCAATGCAAAATTAGAAATTTTCATGGATTCAATTATTCAATTTTCTCCCGAGTAGACTCGTATACTCCATAACTAGGTAACAAGCTCACGTATAAAAACCTAGTGTTAAATTGTGTACGCGTCCCAAACTAGCATAGATGGACCACAACTCATGTCCCGCTCACTGAATGTAAATAAATCAGGCAGATCTCAGTTGCAGAATTAGAAAATGTCAAAATAGCAATTAAACAGTTGATATGAAATAATAAAAACATCTTTACGACTATTCAGCAGGTGAATAACCTCCTGCTTCGGGGGTGTTGATTTTTCATACCGAATTGTTAGGGTTTTACTAGTGGTAGCTCCCTGGTTTCACACTATGATTGTCTTCCGGGTCAGGGGTGGGGAACAACAGGCCCGTAGCCAGCAAAGGTTCTGAAGGGGCGAAATGGCTCCCAGGGGGGCAAATGTGTAAAACTGTAAGTCAATGGCAACTTGAAAAATTTCTAGGGGCGAAAATCTTTCAAGGGGGATCTGCCCCCCCCCTTGGCCTCCCCTTGACTAAAGCCCTGGGGAACAATCGTTTCTTTCCCGAAGTGACAGTGGCTGATATATCCACCGTCATCTTATTCATTAGCAGTGACTTAGTTGGGAGGGGCTGAGGTATTAGCCCCCACAAAAATCCACTACATTTCCCACAGAAAAATTCAAAAGTGGAACATTTGTTCGATTATTTGAAGCTACCACTGAAACTACGAACTCCCTGTAAAATTTGGGTTACGCCTACTGTTCAGTGGGGAGAGCAGGATCCATTTTGCATACATAACAGTGAAAAAGAAGTAAACAAAGGGGCTGGTATGTTGCGTGTGATTTCAGTTTATATCATAAACAGCTGATTTAGTGGAAGGGTTACCAGACGTTCGGTTTTACCCGGACATGTCCTATTTTACTGGTTCGCGCAGGCGTACGGGTAGATTTGTGAAATTGCCCACAATGTCCGGATTTCATGTATTTTTTACAGGATCTGACGGGTTGTCCCTTATTTTGCTTTGTGGGCTAAATATTTTGAAAGCTTTACTGGTCGAACTATAGGCCTGACCGTTCAAGAAATATGCTCCCTACCTTGTATTTCTTCACAAATACAAGGACTATAGATTCCACGTCCCGCATTTGCAAGTTGTACTACGTGCTTCACTTGTAGCGACCACAAAATGCATCGCGCGGGCCTAGTCCTACCTACTGTTGTACAATGAGTACGGCGTCCGCTACCTTCGTTACCGGACAGCACGGTCTGACAGCCGCGTGTTCCGAGACACGGAAGGGAGGCACGCATCACACGAGGTTTGACAAACATGTGCACCAAGTCGCCGTTGGCATAGACACGCTCCAATTATATGCATTACCCTTTCTGGGAATCCCATCATCGTGACGTGAAGTTTTTGATAGGGTGACATGAGCGCCGGTCGGAACTCTTACCAAAACATACTTCATTCAAATTATAGAAACTCTGGTTAAAGCAACAAATATTGTACCATTTTGTACCTAGACACCCTTGAAAACCGAAAAATTTCAAAAGGGGAGGGGGAACCCCTCTCCTTAGACCCTTCCTCCAGGACGGCGTTCCATGTCCTCCTTTCCAGAAAATAAATATGGTAACCCTATTTAGTGGGAGATTAACATCATTTCTAGGCACTGCACCACCCGTTACGTATAAAATGAATATAGTAAAACGAACGAAATTTAGGTCCTTTTTTGGAGCTAACCTACCAAGACGATTTGAATTTGTTTGTCATGACCATTGAAAGTAAGATTTTACGAACTGATGGTGATCCTTTTGCGTTTACAATTCACTCAAAGCCCAAGTTGGCAAAGCCAAAGTATAGTAAAAGTCCAATAGAGCTAAAGTTACTCAGTTGTAAGTTTGCGTGACGTGTGTCCTAAGACTCATTTGCTACATCTTCATCACACATTACCCTTGCACCATATTCTCGACTGAAATTAAGGGCTTAATTCGTCCTGAAACCTTTTCAGCGGAGAATCTTTTGAAATGATGTTGCAATACTTACAAGCGTACCACTAATACAACAATACGACAATACAATTTCGTAACACCACTTTGCGAGTAAACGATGTCGCTGGAAATGCATGGTCTTCATAGTTTCAGAATAACTTGCAATCCCTTCTCATTCTTCTATTAGGACCAGATTCCATGCCACATCATTTTGCGATTAGTAGGCACACTCAAAGAAACATCACGATCGAGTAGGGTTAGGAGATAAACGATATACATCGATATATCGTCGTCAGAAGTCCACATCTTGATATGCGATATGAAATTCTCCTTATCGCAATATGATATAAAAAAATTTATTCAGGCCTTGGAGGGCAGTTGTTTTACGACGCTAAGCGACCACAGATTTGGGAGAAGCTTATGTGGCTTATGAATTACAATTTCACGTCGGGTGGCTAACCAACTCAACAATTTAGGTCAAATTTGGTCTCTTTTTGAATTTCATAGGACAGTTCAAGTGGGAAAACCGTAGATTGCTCTTGGATGAAATACCCACCTTTCTTTGACCCGACCAGGGATCGAACCCTGAACCTCCCGGTTGCCAAGCTTCATCACTTCAAATGCCACCGCCTTTATCCACTCGGTCACAGCACCGGTTTCGGTCACAGCACCGGTCGATAGATCAAAGGTTAGTTAGATGGGGTTTTCCGCTTCAACTTATAAGCTCTTGGTTTAATCTAGCGGCGCCCACTGCCTTTTTCCAGTTTTGGGGCATTGGATTGTTTCCCCTTACTCCATTGCTTATGCGGAGCATCACGCACAACGGCAGTATGTTCCATTTTTATTGTCTTTGGTTTGACTCGACATGGGTATTGAACCCGGGACTCCCGCGTGAGAGGCGGATGCTTCGACTTTTTGGGGACTGAAATTTCAATAATTTAAATTTAGAAGATGAAACAGTGTTTATAATTCTAGTATTCATTCATCGATTTCGTCCTTATTTAGAAGATTAGGTGTAAAATATTTTTAGGCATATTTCAGGCACATTTAGCCTTGTCTACTGCAGGTTAATCTGTTTTGACGATATATGGCAAAAAGTTTGGTGATATTATCGCGATATATCGATATGGATTTTTTTCATATTGCCCAACCCTACGAACGAGACAATTGAGATAGGGTATCTTTGTAAATTTTATCGATTTTAAATTTTATTTTTTGTCTTTCCTGGCCGGCATCATAGACGGAAATCCGGGGGACGGTCGGGGGAAATATCCCTCTCTTTTTGACAAGGGGTATAGCCAATGTGAAATGACCCCCAGATTGGCAATACTATTTAATTAAATAGTACGCTTTCTGCAACGTTTCTTCCTATCAAATTGATAACTTTTGCAATAGTTTAAACAAAGTAAACCACTACTAGCCTATTTAAATGTTTTGGTGCCCTTAATGAGCACCCATTGTACATAGTCCAGTTTTCTAATTATTTTCACGTCATCTTGAACGAGATTATTTTTCCAAAGCCTCATTCAACTCCTACCATCATTTACCCTTGCGATCACAAGCGCTAGCACATCTATCGGTTGAAGAATGTTCCGCGTCGGGTTTTGACCGGGAAGGATAACTCGTTCGAGGAGTCAAAAGGTCAACGTGAATATATCAATGAGCGAGAAGAGGAGGTGCGTATTTAAATGTAACGTGGATAACTTTGATAATGCAAGATGGGGTAATACATTCTAAGCTGTCTTTTTAAAATCATGCTATTTTCGCGGCGCCCTTTGCGCTCACCCATCGTAGATAGTTACGTCATTGTCAAATCCGTTTGGACAACTTGAGAAGTATTATGTCAATAAAGCTCCTATACCAGGGACTTGTTAGGGAAGGAGAACCAACACTTCTTATGTCCTTTGAGACTAGGTTGTTGCCGACATTAAGTTGTCTATTGTCTTGCTCTTGAAACGATCTTTTAGAATTGAAAGTGACTTGGTTCTCAAGACGATGGTTTGTGTCGTTTGCTACATCTCAAGCACTCATCATGATGATTTCACCAATTGACATTACATTGCCAGTCGTCAATGAAAAACTCCAAATTTTTAGCTTTCGTCGTTTGTCGTCGCAGTTAACGTCATTTCAATTCACTTCCATGAAGAAGTCCTTAAAACCCCATATGCTGACAATGCTTGCTACTAATGCGGAAAGTTGTAAAAATTGTGATGTTTTTAGTAGACTTGAACAATGTGTCAAGGATACGACCCATCCAGATCCTAGATACACAAAGAACTTATATTAGTTAGGGGTTTATGGACAGTCGTTTGACTTAAAACCTTTATTAAAGGAAACATTTATTAAAGCTAAACTCTTGTCGGCAAAGAGGCTGTACTTCAAAGTAACATATTAGCAATGACCTTTGTTCCTGGATTACTTGCGTTTGAAGGGAGCAGACAATCATTAGGAAGTGTAAGCCAGAAAAGGCTAAACAATGGGAATAAAGGGACCTGTCAATCAAATTCTGTTACCTGAAAAGGGATTAAATCATTTTCAAGTACATATTGTCTAATGGAATTTGAGGGTTGGATCTCCTTCCCTGACAACTCCCTGCTTATACCAACACCCATCCGCCCCACTCACAATCCTCTTATTCCTTTTGAACTACAAATCCACCAGCCATTGGAACGAGGGTTATTATACAACATTAAACTCAAATTCTGATTCCGTGGTCTATTAGTAACGCATTCATTGTTGTTCCCAGACAGAGCTCACCGCAACTTCACGGTCCCTCCGGCACGGTTGGGACATTTCAACTAGAATCTCCCTTATGATAAAATCGTATAGCCACATACTTTATAGAGATAAATTCCGTGTGCCTTTCTGCGCACGTACATGGTGTTCAATTGAAAAACCCTTTCCCCTTGACTCACAACCTTACATACACAGCTCCTTACTAAAGGTAATAGTGAAATCATCATTTTAATAATAGAGCTTCCTTGAGCTTTTCCCCCTGGGCTTCCACCGGAGGCTACCCTTGTTGACTAAACCATGGGCCCTAAGGCAGGCCAATAAGCCTCATGCCGCCCGGATCCATTGGCTAGTTCCAACCCCTGCGTTTCACAATAATTATCCGCAAATCCTGGGATTCTTTACCTACTAAACTAAGCGAAAATAAATTGAACTGAAAGGTTGTGTGAAATGAAAAATAACATAGTTGGATATTTGATGTAAAAAGCATTAAAAATCCAGAAAATAGCTGAAATTCCTATTAAAATCCATCAAATATTGACCATTTTACAGGGAAATTTCTATTTCACACTTGTTTCATGAATAAACATGAGCTTAATATGCAAATATGTGACATCGAAAGATGAACATACCATGGCTCATGTCAGCCTTTGTTTTTTCAACCTTAATTTCAAAGACACTGGTAGAATTGTTATCCCCTGAGGGGTTTATTATGAAAGTTAAAATTCTTTCCTTCAGAAACATTGATATCACTCAACAAACTG
>WURT03099037.1:0-10528 GCA_009936505.3 Holothuria glaberrima
TTATTTTTATTTGTTATTTTGAGTGTAAAATAGAAATTAATGTGTAAACTGGTCTACATTTGATAGCCTTTGACAGATTTGCCTGTGTTCTGGGTTTTGAATATTTTTACATCAAAATAGCTAGTTATATGCCATTTTCTGTCATTAGATGTTTAAAGGGAATGTAACCTTATACATTTCAGATGAGAACAAACTCTTTTTCAAAAATAAAGTGATTTCTCTGGCATGATCAGTCAATTAATTGACAGTTTCACATTTATTTCTCATAGATGAACTGTTTTTGGCTTTTGTCAGCATTAAGTCACCACATGCAAAGATAATGTGAGTGTACCTTTAGTGCTGTTATGTTTGGTTCATGCTTGAAGTAACACATCACATATGGTACAAGCCAGTAACTTATTGTCTTCAAAAGCAGGAAATCCAGATAAATAGGAAAGTGTGAGAAGCAGGTAAACTTAATTGAACTTTAGGATGAGAGGAAATAATGAAGTATTAGTAGTGCTGTGTTAGTGTATTATAAAGCAACGTAAACAAAAAAAAAAATGAAACATGTATCGACAATTGTATTTGTCCATTGAAGACATGCCAAAACAGTAGTAATTTAGATTAAATGTATAAATTTAGCATTGGTTGTTGCTTATGCATAAAAGAACCTGTTTAAACCCAGATTATCTTTTGAGCATAAGGTGGAATTTATTTAAACTGTCCATAATATGTGTGCATATACCTGCTTACCTGTACAACAGATATATGTATCAAGTAGCAGAATGTTTGCTGTCACTTATCAGTGTTTCAGGAGTAAGTTTGATAGTTTAGGATACCATTTGGAGCATTCCAAAGTCAGAGTTACAAATATTGTGTATAAAATAAGGTAACATCTTTACCAATAAACTTAAGTTATGCTATCATTATTACCATGTCAATACTGTGAACAGAATGCAACAATAAAAGTAAACCTCAGAGTCATTGCAAAATCGATACAATCTTTTCTTTTTCTCACCTTTACAGTTCCATAGACTTTTCTAAAGCATTGTCTACAGATGGTGTAGTTGATGTAGTCTCAGCAAGCGATATCCCTGGCATCAACTTTTTCAAGGAGAAGGGAGAATTTATCTTTGCAGAAGATGAAGTAAGTTACTCCCAACAAATTTCTTCTTGAAATTGAAATTCAGAACAAACTTGGGCTATTAATATGAAACCTTATATTTTCCTATTCTTGTCAGTTTTTATGGTATTCTGCCTTCATCCTTTTGTTTTTTCTTTTATTATTTGTAAGTTGACTTGGTAAGCAATGCTTATGTCAAGTCTCACCATCATTCATATTTGTGTCATTTGTACTTCTTGTGATGTTTTGATGTGCTACCTTTGTGTCACTGAAAGTGGGAATAAACAATTTTAATCTTTTGAGTAAAGTTCACATTGTGCTCCCAAGCTGAGTTATTCCTTCTGGTTTTGGACATTTTCCATTGTTTGTAACAATCATAGAAGATTTTATCTTTTTTTGGTCTAGGTTGTAGCCCCTGGTCAGCCTATTGCCGGTGTTTTGGCCATCACTGAAGATATAGCAAGGAGAGCAGCCAGCATGGTTAAAGTTGATTTTGAGGAATTAGACTTCATTTTAACAATCCAAGTGAGTATTCCTGTGTATTGACACTCTTGTAATAACTCTTTTCAAACCTTACTACATTCGAATTACCTGTGGCATGGGGAGAAAGTCTAACTCTTAGTGGTGTGTATTGATTTGTAGCAGCCACCTAATAGATATTATATAAGCCCTCTGGTTGCAGTAGGCCTATTTTCTAGTTGTCAGTCAGTGCATGTGGGGCAGTTTTTTTCAAGAGGTAGGGAGGTGGAGAGCAATTTTGCCCTGGTAATCACACAAAGAGTTCCTGAGGTGGAAATGACTATAGTGTGAAAAAATATTAACATTTTATGGAGTGAAGCACTGTTTAAGTGTGGAAAAGAAAGCAACACAAACAGTTTTGTCCTAGATTTACTAATTTATCCTTCGAATGCTACAGAAGGTAAAAGATATTTTACTCTGACAAGTCCATTAGAAGCTTTAACTATTCAGTCTTACTTTCCTGTCAACTAGGATGCTATGGAGAGGAACAGTTTCTTCCCTTATGACAAGGAGTACAGCAAAGGAGATGTAGATCTCGCTTTTACAAACTCAGATCATGTTGTCTGTGGTGAGATGAGGACTGGTATGCAGGAACACTTCTACATGGAGACGCAAACTGCCTTAGTTCAACCTGCTGGTGAACATGGAGAATTTCAGGTTTATACGGCATGTCAGAGTCTCAGTGATGCTCAGGTAAATTAGCCTTGTCATTTATAAGAAATGTGTCAAATGACCTAACTCAAGTCTTTCTAATGCAATTCACATGGTGCGGCATTAATAAAGCGATCTCACTGCATGGCAGTAGCCAATTGTCTGTATTTATTATACTGTAAACATAGTCATAATTGTACAAGTTAAGAATGTTGTCTGACAGTCTGTGTTGCCTTTGAGTATGTGATAATGGAAGCCGGCTATAACCCTTTTGTGGGAGGATGAAGGACTAAACAGTTGATATTAATGGAAGTACTGTGTAAAATGCAGCTGTTTAATACAAGGAATGAATGTTATACCTACACTATGGAATACTAGCTTACTGTCAGTGTAGTAGTTATAGTAGATGAAAAGATGAGATATTTGTGCTTAAGAACAATTGCCATCTTTGTAGGAGAAAATATTGGATTAGTTGGTACTGTCTATTACTTACTCTCCATTTAGATCTACATGGCAAGGGTTTTAAATGTCCCATCAAACCGTATTGTTTGTCATACCAAGAGACTTGGTGGAGCGTTTGGAGGAAAGGGGGACTTCGCTTGTTTCCATGCCATCAGGACAGCAGTAGCTGCTAACAAGTGAGTGATATCAAATGGCAGCTGATACAGGTCTTTGTGCTCTGCTTTGGATATCTGAAAAAGAATTAAGTACAGGTGTTGAGTTTATTCCACTGTGATAATTACCTACAGTTACATTAGATATGGGTCCTGTTTCATGAAGATTTGCACTTGATCTTATATCTAATGTGTTAATTGTGCAATAGACCAGTATAAAGCAAACTTTTTGAGAGCAACTTTTTCAAAACAATTTCCTCATCATGGAAAGTAATGTACACACCTCTAGAAATCATATGGAAACATTATTGTTTGTAATATTTTATCACATTTGTCTTGCTCAACTGTGTGCCAAAACTAATTTTGATATCCACTGTGGTGTTATTTTTGTGCATTTTGCAATTTTCTGTGGTTAATTAAAATGGACACTTACAGACTTGTAAGGAAGTCATGACTCAAATCAGAACCTTTCAACACTACATGACTTAAAACTTTGGTGAATTTTTTAAATGACTTGACTTGTTGAGAAAAGAGTGACTTGGCTTACAGCTTTCGTTACTTACAATGAACTGGCTGTCAAAGTTACCACTATGACCTTTGTACCTATTTATTACTTTATTTTTTATGAAGGGTCAACTGTCCAGTTCGTGCTGTTTTAGATAGACATGAAGATATGACATTCTCTGGTCAGCGTGCATCTTTCCTTGCAAAGTATAAAGTTGGTTTCAGCAAGGAAGGTAAACTTCATGCCTTGGACTGGGACATTTACTCAAATGTGGGAAACTCTGTCAATATGCAGGATGTTGTAAGTTTAATGTATATATGTGGCTGTAGTGTGACTCCAAGTAAATGCAGATATGTTCAGCCTTATCATTTAATTTGAGTGTAGGAATTCTTTCTTTGTTCAATTAATCTCAATTACTCGCTTGAAAGTTTGAGTACCATTTAAATCAAGTGAGTTGAGTTAAATCAGCAAAAATAAATAAAAAATAAAAAAAGAAAAAAAAAACGGCAGTTGTGGCCACTCCTATTGTTATTATGTTGAAGTCAGGAGGTTTTGTCACAATTCTGAATATTGCTTTGAAGTTAAGTAACATCTATTACATAACATGTTGTTATGCTACTAGCCTCTGAGGGCACATGCAATCTCAGGAGTTTTTAGTTAAACATATCTTTACTAATTCTTATTTACCACACAAGCAGTTTTTGTATCACAAATGTTGCATCATACAGCAAAGACCAGAAAGCTAGTTATTCAGCTGTGTAAATTGATACATAGGTGATTTATATGGTGAAATAAAGTACAATCTGTTGAAGCTATTCCTTACTAAGCATTATTGGCTATTTCAATTACAATTGAGATATCTTCACTTGTCCTGTGTTGTGTCTTGTATTATTATACTGTAAGATTGTGCATTTTTCCTCAGCTGATGGATGCATTGTTAAACAACATCGACAACGCATATCTGTGTCCAAATATACGAGCAAGAGGAAAGCTTTGCAAAACAAACCTGCCAGCTTCAGTTCCAATGCGTTCTACTGGGACAGGATCAGGAATGGCCTTTGGGGTCAATGTTATCAACCACATAGCCTCAACCTTGGGAGTTGCGGAAGACAAGGTAAGTAAAGAGAGGATTTCAAGCAACAGTTTTGTGTGAATATGCAGAGATGCTAAAGTATTCTGATATTGGGGGAAATTCTCCTTTTCTGCCTATATTTGACCATTTTCTAATTATAGTTGTATATTTTTCATTTCCTAATAAACGGGCAATGGTATGGCTTTTGTTGTTTTAACATGTGGCTGAATTTTCATTTTAGGGAAATGTACATGGTTTGTACCTGTGGGTTTTGAAGGAATAGATATTTGATTGATATATGTTAATCTTTTTTAAGGCCTATGTTTGGAAATTAATACATTAAGCAAAAGTATGGTATGCAGGCTTGTAATAAAAATCAATCGTTATGTTTTTGTTGCAATTGCTGTAAACATGTCATCCATGCTATTCATTTATGTATGCATTGAATGAAAGCAAAACTTACTGCTGTGATCATGTTTGGTACATATACAGCAGTAAATCTATGAGTTCTCTTCATTTTGAATGTTTCCCTCAGATGTATTTTGTCTATTTACATTTCTAGATTCATGAGTTAAATTTTTACAAGAGGATGGATTTGACTCATACAAATGTACCCTTACATGACTGGACCCTGGATAGATGCTGGGAGCTCTGCATTCTTAGAAGTGACTTTATTGTAAGGAAGGCCAATGTAGAGGAATTTAACAAGTAAGGACTATTGCTTGCATTTCTCAAAATACCAAGTACTTAAAATGCTAATGGAGTGTACTTCTGAATTTAAGTAATTTTACTAGCACATTTTTATAGTGTTTTGTTTAGATCAATATGAATTTTAGTAAATACAATAAAGTAAATGCTAACATGAAGTAAGAAGTAAAGTTATGAAGTGTGATGACAGGGGTGAATGTTTAACAAATAGGTTTAGTGCCGTGGAAACAGGGCCGAGTTGTTTTTATACGTTTGCAAGAAAAATGACTGTGTCAATTGTGAAAAATGGTGATATTAAAGAAGTTTTTTGTTCAAGGGAATAAATATTTATGAAGTCATATTTGAATCTTTAGCCAGATTGTTTGAAAGGATGTTAAGGTGAGTTTTTATTTATCCCACAACATTTTTCTCTCAGAAGAACAATTTGGTTAAGAAAAACTGATGCGTGTAGAATTCAAACATTAGTCCTTTCTGTTGCTGATTCTCATGAGGACCAATCCTAGTTGTCAGAAATCATTGTCACATGGTCCAGCGCTGCATAAAGAGATAACTGGCAGAAAATGGCCATTTGAGAATTTGCCCTTTGATACCACTGTCATTTGAACTTTTGCTACCTGAGGCAATTCAACTACTGTAGTCTCTGGAGGCAAATAGGAGAAAAACTGCACTTGGGAAGTAAATTATTCCTGCAGCTTTCCCTGAAGCAGTAATTACATAATAGTTTCAGGAAAGTGACCTTCAGATGTGATGTCAACACCACTGACATCAAAGTCAGGGCATTCTTACTGTTAAAGGGTACCACTCTTAAATGTGAGGTTCAAAGAGTGCTGTAAATGTGTCTCCTGTTACTGTAGCAGTGGTATGACTCTTCTATGTAAATATATGCATGATGCTGATATTGTGATGTAGGAGGTTAGTATAGAATGGAATGGAATGGGAGTGAAGTGGACTTTATTTGATCCAAACAAAGGAACTCAAATTGCCTGCAAACAGCTCAAATCAACATGTAAAAGTAAAAAAAAAAAATAAAGTAAATATAAAAAAGCATAAAAGCACCTGGCACCTGGTATGAAGTCTTGTAAACTATGAGAATGCTAATAGTAGGTTATTATTCTAACATTGGGAAAATTTACATCAAATACACTCTATTTATGAGATAAGAAACTCAATGTCCCTGTTGATATTGATGTTACATATTCATTTTTGACAGAGCTAATCGTTGGATCAAGAGAGGTCTCACAATAGTTCCCGTGAAGTATCCAATAGGAATGGCCAAGCCAGTGGCTCAGGTACATATTATTTGTAACTTGCATACCTTGCATTTTCAGTGTAGATTACAATTGTATGAACACTACTGAGCAAACCAAACTTATGGAGAAGTACTTTTTGATTGTAATATGTAGTTCTAATTCTCAAATTCTGCTTTTTATTATGTAACCACTGAAGTTGCACAGTAAAGCTTCTTTTATAAAAAAGGGGGTAGTGGATGTTATTAATGGTTGAAAATATGTAAATTTCTTATGAGCTATCATAAATTGTTGTTTGACTGCTAGCAATGTTGGATAGGCATTATTATGATTATTTTATTAATGTCTTGAAAGCAATTAGTAGAGTACCAGTTTTATTTTATCTCTGTATATCTTTCAACACAAACAGCTGGATCCACTGTTTACATAGCATACTGGCTGCCACCATGAAGCTATTACGTAATAGCTCCATGCTGCCACTAACAACACTTAACCTTGGTAACACTCCTGGTGCAACAGTTTGGAAAGTAGTTCTGGCATCAGTCTAAATGCCCCAAGGTTATGTAGACATTTCAGTGGTATCAAGTGATCATTCAACCTGTTAAATTTAATTGAGTGTAATGGCTGCTGTGTGCTGAGGGGAATTACATGTTTCAACCTGGAGTTGCCACCCAAACTCCCTGTTTCAACGAATCTTTTAAAGGGATGTTTACGTAATGAGAGAGAAATGCAGAAAATTTATTAAGGCTGGAAGAAGTGTACAGTATTTTCAAAACAATTGGCATTTTCTTTGCATTCCTCAACATCCTTAAGGGGGCAATTTTTGCTACTTTGGCAGAAAATTGCCTATCATCCCCTCCTTTTTTGTATGCTGCCTTGTAGATTATGAAGCTAATTAATTTACTACAAATGTAATTGTTAATACACCTGTTTATATCACACAATAGTTTAATTTGTGATGTTAATTATTTTTCTGGCAGAGTGCAGCATTAGTACACATTTACACAGATGGTGAGGTGTTAGTCAGCCATGGTGGGATTGAGATGGGACAAGGTTTATACACCAAGATGCTTCAGATTGCTAGCAGGACACTTCGTATCCCTATGGAAAGAATCCATTGTGCTGAGAGTAGCACCAACACCGTACCAAACACTGTGGTGACTCATGGTAGCATTGGAACTGATTATAATGGCCCAGCAGTACAGGTATGAAATCTTTCAAGGAGAGGTTTTGTAAAGTTCATGTACAATTTTGACATATATATGCAGGATCAATGATAACCCTGTTATGTGAGAGCTTTGGGTAAGCTGGAACAAGTGTAATATCTGCATCAGGCTTATGCAGGTCACTCCACTCTACTGCAGAGTCACAACTCCTGTCTGGGAGTCAAGTAGTGGCCTTACTTCCTCACAATTGAGACTTCTGGGTAATTTTCAGTACTGCCAGTAATATGCTCAAAATCATATTGAAGAGTTTATATATGTATCTTTTAGCAGGTTGTAATAAAGGATTATAATACGACTGCCTCTCTTGATTTTCTCTATTCAGTCATATGTCATCACTCCAGTTGGCCACAATTAATCTTCGACATTGTCTGTTAGGCATCTTAGCTGTTGAGAAGCCTATATTTTAAGCTTATACTAGTGTATTGCTACACAGTTTTAGGCTAGTAGTGAATACTAGACTATGGCTGCTGAGAGATTATGTTCCTGCATCAGTCAATGATGTCTTGGTAGGAGTCACAACTCCTTAAGAGTTGCAACTTATAGGGTTGCTAGTACCCAATCTCAAAACATTGGAGTTGCCCAGGCCTAGTTTGCATTACTTAACCAATGATAAATATTAGCTTATCATCATTTTATGATACACACTCTTAAAATCACGTTATTTAAACCTTCATGTAAAGTTTAAAACATTCACTTACTCATGTAGATTCAATGGCCTACTGTAAAATGAATTAAATTGAATGGAATGCTTTGTTTCTGTAGAATGCTTGTGAGATTCTCCTTCAACGTCTGGAACCTTACATACATGAAAACCCCAAAGGAACATGGGAAGCATGGGTAAGTTCATGTGTGTGTTTGTCTGTTAGTTAATGAGAAAGTTTAGTGATGTGTTGGTCATGCAAGGATTTTGCAGACAGCTATCTGAGTTTTAATGGGACTTGAAAAAACATTTATTCAGAAAGGTGGGTGTGCATATCTGACTGTGAGATTTTTATGTTGTCAAGGAGATGGAGGACATTACATTGCACCTTGCTTTTTAAATTAACCAAAGAACATAAGAACCCTCAAATTTTTTATTGTGAATTACAAACTTTAGAAGTAACCTTATCATCATGGCTATTCTGTGTTGCTTGATTTGAAAATGGCAGTCTCTTAGGGGGTAATTTGTTTTCTTTTTTGATGAAATGGTCTTTAATGCCAAAAAAGGACAAAGACCCTATGCTTTAGAATGTACCATAGTTGGAGAATATTTTTGTGATAATTTTCCCTTTTTCTATAATTTCATACGTATAGGTTCAGGCAGCATACATCGATAGAGTTAGCCTATCTGCTACAGGCTATTACAAGTAAGTGAATTTCTCTATAGGTCTACCATTACAGATGTTGTTTCCATTGAAATGTGAGTGTAGAAATTTGATAAATTTTCCCCTTTGAATTTTCTTAGACATTCGAGATAACAATTTTTGTTTGGAATTTTACTATCCATTCATTTACATGATAGCATGATAGTTATTTGGATTTGGTGAAACTTTATTTGTATTAACCATGTTTACATATGTGTTATATTCCGGCCCGTAACCCCGGGGGGGAGGGGCATTTCGGGGCAATGCCCCCCAAAAATATTTCTGCCCCCCAGATGAAAATTGAAAATGCATAATAATTAATGTGGTGGAATCTTTTATGCCCTCCAAGCACAACAATTGCCCCCCCAGTCACAACACTTTCCCCCCTAAAAATGTGAAGCTGGCTACGGGCCCGGTTATATTGTAATGTATGTAACAGTGGCACAGCTGGGATTTGTCTCTTAATTTGAACTCCTCTTATCTGACATTACAAACACAAGTGAAGTAAGATTGTGAGTAAAATGACTAGTTATGTATTAAGCTGGTCAAGGTTTGTTATTTTCTCCATTATTATCTTATGGGAGAAAGAATCCTCCTAAACTCTCAGGGCTGATGTTTAGCACATTGGGAATGACACACTCCAGCAGAATGGTACATCATTCCCTTTCTGGGTAACCGCCTAGCTGAAGGTGTTACTTATGTTCAGATGGGTAGACTAAAGGGGAATACCCAAAAGACTGATGGTTCCTTAGATGTAAGGTTCACTAGGTCTAAGACTCTCTTGACCAAAAATCTACTTTGGGTTTATAGAGGTAGGGTTAGTCTACAGTTGGATACAGAATTAGGTTTAGGATTAGAATGAGGATTATCCTCAGGTAGGATTAGGGTTTGTGTTAGGATTACTGTCAGGTCTAGGGTTAAGTTAAGAGTTGGGATCTTCAGTGTAGTGAACCTTCAGTAAAATGTGTGGGGTGATTTATCCTACTCCACAACACTCCTCAGCAACCAAGGAAGGACTGTGAATTCAAAAGCTTTGGATTGCAAGTCATAAGGTTTAAACTGCTACCATAGAGCTGCCACATCTTCATCTATAATGTAAGCTATTTGTTGATAAAATCAATGCTTTAGTCTGTGTGCATGCTGTACCACAATCATGAGACATGTAACTGTCATATTTCGTACTTGGGAAATTCATAATTATGACATTTTTTCTAGCTTTCAAACAGTAATGCTTTCTCTTATACTTTTTTTGAGTCATAAGGCATCAAAAATCTTCAATTAATGGATCTAGTGTTCTTTGATTTTAGAGTACCAGAGGAATACTTTTCATTGAATCCTAAATTTAATGACTTGATGCCAGCAGCATACCACTGCTATGGTGCTGCTGCCACTGAGGTGGAGATAGACTGTCTGACTGGAGATCATCACATCATTAGGACTGATATTGTCATGGATGTCGGAGACAGTCTCAATCCTGCTGTTGATATTGGACAGGTTAGTTTAGTTTGTGTGTCTGCCAGGTATGTTAATGTTTCTGT
>WURT03099059.1:0-12460 GCA_009936505.3 Holothuria glaberrima
TAGTGAGTTGAATTTTCTGTCGTAAAGATGGGCAAGTCGAAATTTATATTTACGACTGAATTGTATTTTTGGTCGTACTGTAAGTAAAATTTCCGTCGGCGTAAAAAACGCCCATTTCAGCGGAAAACACAAACCCTGACTAGTAATACTAAATTTTGTTCACACAAAGTGTAGAAAAGGAATAGAACAGGTGTCTTTGTTTCCATCTCTGAGTCATGTATGCAATACAAATGGCCTTACAATTTTGTAAAATCTACTGTTTATGGACTTTAAAATAAATTACTGTATACTCATCAACCTTTAATATGAGATGAACTTCTGGTCCCAACAGAAGTTGGAGAAATGATCCAGCGGGTAGGAAAACAAACCAAAAAACTGAGAAAAAATGCTGAGTAAAGAAAGAACTACGATTTTGACCATTCCACTGACAACGAGACAAGAGCAGTAACATGGACATAGCAAGGATATGTGTAGGGTGTCACCAAGTGTGGGTAGGATTTTCTATGTCAGTGATTTTTCCATGGTATAGGGAGACCTGTCCAATAGTAGTAATAATGGAGGTAAGTAGGAGCAAAATAGATTAGGAAATTTAAAATAAATTACTGTGAAACAACTGTACCAGGTGCAATAATTGTAATTTAAAGAAGGGCAGAGTATAAAAATAGTTCTAACAAATGATCAATTAAAGAGAGATGTATTTCCTTTGCAGTACAGATAATTTTCATACTCCGAAAGCCCTACCCAGTACTGTACATAAACAGTGGAATCAAAAGTAATTCAAAATTACAGACATTTTAGCAACTGGCGAACTTTATTCTCAAGTACTGAAACAGTCACAGTTAGAAATTCACACCTTCTGTTACTCATAAATGAAAAAATTTTTTACCCAATGTTTTAAATTACCAATTGATGCAATATTCCTTACTTTTTTCATGCATAATATCTGGAAAAGAAAGGCTATTTGCAGTGTTAAATGGTACTGTACTGTATGACTACCAATGGTTTTCACAATAATAAAAGCTGCTTTCTGTCTGTGCTGCAGTATAAAGTTTAATAATGCAAATTCCTTTCACAAAAATAAATATTACAAAGTCACAACAATGTCATTGTAATGTTTTCTACTAAACAATATTCATATTTTAAAGAA
The DNA here is from genome assembly GCA_009936505.3 of Holothuria glaberrima. Taxonomy (NCBI): domain Eukaryota; kingdom Metazoa; phylum Echinodermata; class Holothuroidea; order Aspidochirotida; family Holothuriidae; genus Holothuria; species Holothuria glaberrima. Next base: position 1,148 of record WURT03099059.1, read on the forward strand.
AAAAAATTCCTTTGTAGGAATTACTTTCTAAACAAATACTTTGCTTTTCTCTGCAGAAAAGGTTGCTGAGAAAAGTTAATCCCAGAACTGTACAGCAGTACTGTAGATAAACTGCCTCACCATTAATACAGGAAATGACGCACACTTTCTTCCAAAAAAAAAAAAATAAATCTTTAAGTGCTAGGCTGAAACTTTTTACTCAAGCAGAATGAGTACTGTACAGAGTAAGTGCTTTATCTGATAAAACCCCATGCTAAAAGAGGGTTTAAACGACAATTTTGGCCCCAAAATGTTGAATTTACAGCTGTTCTGCTACATATCATACTGTACAAATCTGCTAACTACTGCTGTGACTGGATTAAATCACTGTATAAAATCACTGTTACAGTAGATGAAAAGTTTTTTAGACACTGCTACACATATTTTTGTTTATGGCAAATATTTTTAAATCTAAACACTACACATATTACTTCCACTTGGTTTGCTTTTAAGTATTGCAACATACGTACTGTACTGTGTACTGTACCACAACCATACTCAATTCGAAAGTACCAAAATCTACTGTATATCATACGTACATGGTATGAAAAGTTTCTGAAAACTAGCCATTTTTATTTTGTATGTTACTCTGTTGTTTCCCTTGATGTGTGGCAACACTCACACATCCTTATTTTCCATAGAATCTCTCAAAAAATTGTTTTTCAAAAGTGAGGTAGCAAAGTTAAAAAGTTCACACTATAATGATGAAATTAATGATAATACTGTGTGCTTAAATAGCGCTTCTTGAACAACATAAAAGCGGCTTATGCATTTCCATCACAATCTTGTAATTCTTAAACATTTTCAAGAACCTGGGGACAATACTAACCCTGCTACCTTTGCGGCGCTACTGGTTAAATTTTCTCACAGGTGTAATATTATTATTCCTGTTCCTATAACGAGCACCAAGGCAGAAGGCAACAGGTCCCATTTTTCAAGTCTTTGGTATGACCCTACTGGGATTTGAACCCTGGTCTCCCAGCTGAAAGGCAATCAGTCGGTTGTAAACCTTCATGCATCTGAACATTACCCCAATGAACATAGGCCTACTTAATTGCCCTTATAAATCTCACAGTACTGTACCAATGTTGGTTTAAATACACAGTACTGGTTCTGTGTATTTGCCCATAAATGACATACATTACTTGAAGATTTAACTTCTATTTAAAGGAGCTTATTAAGTTGGTTCATTCGTGATTTTCGTCACACCTGTTGAGTTTTCACTCCCATCTTGATTAATCATCTGCAACCCCTCTTCATGTACAACCAATGAGTGGACCCCATAGCAACTTGAATGTATGGCATGCACTTCACACCAATTTATGTTGGTGTGCCCAAATGATTTGCTGGTGTACATTTATATGGCCGTAAAAGTTATATCGTAGTGTTGAACCATATATCGTGTAATAATTTTTGTTGTGGTGTCAATATTTATTCGATCTAGCTTTATATTTGGTCGTACATAAGCGAATATGGAGTGACCAGATATTTGGCAGTGTCAACCTGAATATAGGGTGTCAAAATATTTGGCCCTTAAACGCGATTTCGAGTGCCAACATATTTGGCCGAAGTGATGAGAATACAGACTGCCAAAGTATTTGGTCTGGGGTGACTTGTTTTTGGTTGAGTTACTTTCTATTTGGCCATATCAAAGCAATAAAGAGTGCCAAAATATTCTGCCATGTAAACGCGAATATCGTGTGAAAAAATATTTGGCCGTGTCAATGCATTTGCTCCGTAAGCGTATACGGTGGTAACAAATATATGGACTGAAAAAATATTTCGACCCCGATCGTTCAAACTATCCCACTGATTGACCAATTGGCCCGTTGGTATAATGAACGCCCAACCTGTGTGAATGATTGCCCATGGTGTGTGAATGAATGTCCGACCTGTGTGAATGAATGTCCGACCTGTGAATTGATTGCCCGATTAGGAAAGGTTTTATTTTGATGTTTTATTATGATAACACTTCAGAGCTAGGACCAGCGCAGACATGTAGGCTAACTTAGTACTTTGCAGGGTAAATATGGTGAGATAGAAAAAGTTCTTTTTCACCAAAACAGTACTGAGGAACAATATTCAAAACATGCATGTTGGATAACGTCACTATCTTTTATTAACAACTTGAAGACAAACACTTGTCACCCCAAAGTACAGTATATTTTTAGTATGGAGGCATCAAAATTCTCAGTTGGTGGCTGCTCTTTGATTGACAAATTCAAAAGATGTAGAGTAGCTCACATTCCGCACAGTGCAAAGAGCCTGATAGTGTTTGGATTTTACTCATTATAGCCTTGTATGCCCACCAGGACATCTGAGCAATAAAGTACTGTGTCTGCATAAAGAGGAAGTTTAGTCATGAGAGGGGGTGCAAGTTGCTTATAGTTGGGAGAATTGCAACTGTCTGGGGTGACTATGGGAATTGCCTTTTAAGTTTGGAAGAAAATTCAGCCACAGAGGAAGACTTAGAAGCCCAAAAACTCTAGAACAGTCAGAGACAACTCGGCTTTGAACAGTGTCATGGCTGATCTATGACCCACAGCTCAGAAAACTTGAGTCCCTCATGCGCAGCGCGATAGGCCTACTGAAGTCTATCACCTCCTGCATGGTCAAGTAAAATACAGTTTAGCATTAGCATGGGCGGCGATCCGGGGAAGGGGCAAGCCAGAACAGTGCCTCTCCACGGTTTGAAAATAGCCTATTGACTTCGATTATTCACGCAGTAAATTATTTGAAAATCGGGTCATACCCCACCCCCGGAATATTTAGAACTCAGCGCCGCCCTTAATAGGCTTGCCCTGCTGTTTACACGGTATCCAAATAGTTAATAGGTTATTCATGTTTGGACAAAACTTTTCATAACTTTTTTTATTGTTCAGATGCCATCCATTGTAGTTATAGTGGTTAAAAAGTTTATATAAGTATTAAAATGGAAAAAAGGCATTTAATGTTATTAGGTCACTGACAATACAATAACCTTTCCATTTTTGATCCGTTTTCTTCTAAATGAACCCACACTGTGCTTTTCACCCGTTAGTGCATCCAGTTGCTTGGGGCATGCATTCACACGACTCGCGATCACTTGCAACAACACAACAACATGGGCAATCATTGACACATTTGGGCATTCATTGTACCGACGGGAGATATCGGGCATCCGATCACAGATATTTTAAAGCATTCTATCAGTTCTGTTTGTCAAGTAAAACAAGCATATTTCCAGGTGTCATGGCTGGGTGTCATGGACTGACTGCAAATGTCAAAATGAGGACCAACTTGATTTGAAGTTTTTTCAAATTCAGTATAATCATGGAATAAAGTTTTCCCCTACAAATTATACTCACACAAAAATAAAAATAGGTCATGACTATAAAACATGACTATGGGCATTCATTGTACCGACGGGAGATATCGGGCATCCGATCACAGATATTTTAAAGCATTCTATCAGTTCTGTTTGTCAAGTAAAACAAGCATATTTCCAGGTGTCATGGCTGGGTGTCATGGACTGACTGCAAATGTCAAAATGAGGACCAACTTGATTTGAAGTTTTTTCAAATTCAGTATAATCATGGAATAAAGTTTTCCCCTACAAATTATACTCACACAAAAATAAAAATAGGTCATGACTATAAAACAATTATTTTGTATGAATTTTAGGACTAAGAAATGTCCTTCCATGACACTTTTCAAAACCACATATATTGTTCATTACAAAATGGTTCATTCCAAGATACTGTACTTGGACATGGTGAAGTATTTTCTCTATCTGTGTGGCATTCCAGTCAGTAGTCATGTCTATTATAAGGATGGGCCAAATTTTAGCACTGTATCTTCAAATAAAAATTTTGATTCCTTGGCCAACAAAATCAAACTCTGCATACTGTAACAGGTTATGTGTTTCAGGTTTACTTAAAGCTAAATTCTTTGTACAATAGTGTGGTATTCTTCCCTGCACTCTATGGTATGTACAGTAGAGTAGATATATTGTATGTCATCATTTGTGGGAAAGTTGGGAAATGGTGTAGAAAGGAAGAAGTATAAGGAAGTAAGGTACCAGTGAGTCAAAATTTGAAGGTCACGCTGTATCAATGTACTGTACACCATTGAGAGTGTGCTCATGCAAGTAGAGAGACTTGCTAAAACTACACTTCACTTTCCTGGTGCATGCAGAGAGAAACAGCTACAGTAGTGTTGTACAGAACAGGCTCACAAAAATCAGCATAAGTGTTACACTGATTATCAATATATACTGTATGTGTATTGGTCTATGTTCCTCATACAGTACTTCTCCATATCTTTATAGGTAAAATCCATCTAAAATGCCCATAGTGCATACTGTACTTCTGGAATACAAAGGTGTGTCATACCTGACTGTAAGAACCAATGCTTTATTACCTCATACATACTGAATGACACTTTGTGGTACAGTAGTACGCAATATTGGGTTTCGTTTTTCTGAAATAAGAGACTGTACTGAATCTGTCTTGGCCTGCAGTACATTTAGAACTACTATACAGATATCATATATTTTTTTAAGATTGATACAATACAACATGGTAAGAAAAAAAAATGTTTACTTCCCGGGAGCATAAGTCTAACGAAGTCGTACTTCCCACCATGGTATGCAGCGGAGGGAGAGTCTAAGGGGGGGATGTGCCCTCTCAGAAGCTGAAGCTTTTTAAAAGATGAAGACCCAACTGACGTGATTTGATATGGCCCATTTATACGTACAGTGATTGACAATGTACTACTCATGTGTTAAACCATGCTATCTTAGGGCATGAGTCGTTTTTGTCTAGGATAAAATTTCACATTTATATACCTGATAAAGTACAGTATATTAGAAATTGCACTTTTTCAAATAGGACTTAATGTAGACTCTTGGACCTCAATTAGTTCCTTGTATGCCGACCGCAGCAAAAAAAGCCGTATCAGTTAGTCTGATCCGCCACAACATGCCATGTTACAATTCGGCGTGTATCATGCAAGACAAGGCTGCTTCAACAACTCTGTAATTGACCAATCAGAGCTTATAGTATAATGATATCTGTATTTGTATTTCAAGGTAAAGTTTACATGCCACTAGAGTGGAGTGGCCATTTGCACCAAGCAATACATCCCGGCACTGATGCATGATACAAGTGCATAAGGCCTATATAGACCTGACAGCAGCGGTAATAAAGTAATTTTATGTGTGTATGTAATGGTTCACATGTTTTGTTGCTGGATGCCTCTTATTTCTTTTCATACTTCCCTTTCCTCTTTCCACCTTTCTTTCTTCCTCTCTCTTCATTTCTTTGCTGTCTGCTTGTTTTTTTATCTTTGCTCAAAAATTTTCAAGGTTCCCGTGTAACCTGCCTTTTCCTGCCCAGCAATTCCAATCAGCTTCATTTTGTACAGCCAGTTTAAATACTGTGGGGGCTTAATTTTGAACAAAATATATCATGGAAATACAAGCCAAGGTAATGTTTCCATGGTTATTGTACAGTACGTTTATAACGCAGCATGAAGCACAGGGAGGTTTTATTTTTACGAGGAAATGATATCAGACAGGGATCTTTCTCCCTTCCAGAAACCTTGGAGGAAGGGGGATTTCCCCAACTTTACTGTAAGTATTTGTATAGAGTTTTCATTCCTTCTGTACATTTATAACACTAAGTATTTCAAAGCTCTTAATGAAAAAAGACATCTTTTTGTTGTAGTATATTCAAGGAGGCATGTTGAATAGCTGAATTCTAAATATGAAAACCATGCTGCAATATACAGTAACTACTGTACTTGGTACTTTTAGGTGAATGATAATCCAATCTGAGAAATTCTAGAAGTCAAAAAAATACACAATCAATAATGGTCTACAGTTGTATACATCATTTTACAACATGTGTGTAGTTTAAACTCTGTAAATACTGTACCTGTATAGCTGATATACTGTAGTGTCACACAATCACAAGCAGTGCCCATGATTGTTTTTATAAGTTTCCGTGAACCACTTGTACAGAATAACCCTGGTTTATGTCCTACAGTACACCCCAAAAATATAGAACTGCAACATGATACACATTATATGGAAGGTCCTACTTACATTATTAAATTATTCAAACAATGTCAAGTGTTCACAGCTCTGGGATACACAGGATATTGCAAACTGGGTTCCTGTGCAATGGTAGTTTCTGGGAATAACTGTATTATCAGTACAGTATGTAATGTCCTACTGTTACAATACTGTATGTTGCCAACTGTACTGTATGTAGCAGGCTGTAGAACTAACTTGTATGAGCAGTACTGAATGGCATGTATCCTTGCTTAGGAAGCTTATGGACAGAGGGGCTGAGTAAACAGTCTGCTCAGTGGGGGAGATGTCAAGCTGCTAACTTTCATCAAGTCATTGACATTGTAGTTCCCATACAGGCAAAAAAAAAAGAAAAAAAAATACAGAATGAGTCCAACTGACAAACATGCAGGCCTATAGTACAGTTACCTACTGTACAATACTAAAACAGCCTACCACCTTATAGCTGACTTAAATCATTGCTATGCACCCAAGGAATTATGGGAACTGGGAGTATAAACAACTGCTCTATTGTTTATACTCCCAGTTCCCATGATTCCTTGAGTGCATTTAGCAATGGTTCAAGTCTGCTATATACTAAGGTGACCGGCCATTTGCCCTCACAGCATCCAAAATTGTCTTTATAGCAAGATCATGAGGGCTGGAGAGGAGAATGAACAAGTTACTTAAAGGCAATAGGCAGTTACCCCAAAATTTGCTTTGAAAAGTGAGCAAACTCTTGCAAATTTCCTCTTATTGCATTGCAAGCAACTCTGAAGACATTTTAGGCGTAACTATTACAAACAATAGGTAAAGCTGGGAGAAAATCTCCTTGGAATTTCACAATATTGTCACATGATCAAAATAGTCCATTCATGAACTGGTATGATGGGGCATCCTAACTCTGATTGGGGAGACTGCATTTTCCCTTACAATATATTTATATTTAAAGTAATGGCATTCAGTCTATCTATCAACATTATGAAGGAAGTATGCTATAATTGCTATTGCAGTATTATTAATTGTAGTGCAAACAATGGTCAGCACCATATACAGTACTCTACTGTACATTTATATACGATAATTTCATTTACCTGTATTTGTAACTTTGTACAGCACTCTACTATAAAAGGGAGAAAAACATACAGTAAGTTCTTTAATTAAACAAGGAACTTTTCATTCTTGTTATAATTTTATGAATTTTTAACACATATCAGTTCTTGATAAATTATGATGTATGACTCATGACTATATTTTAAACTGGGGGGGAAATGTAAATCCAAAAGAAGGAAATGGGAAGCTGCTGTTACTTGTTCGGATAGGTTCCCACTACTGTAATATAACACACAATTGGAAACAACCAAGGGATAAAGCTACTTTAAAATGATAAAATCTATGGTACTTTCCGTGTTTTTACAACAAATCACACAGCACAATAAGTACTCATATGAGGGGGAAAAGTTACAAACAGAAAGAGATGGTAGACTATAGGGCCTACTACAGTATAATGGCACATACTAGAACAATGGGATGACCCTACTGAAAAATCCACGGTACTTTCCGTGTTTTTGACACAAATCATACAATACGATATCATTCACTCACAGGAGAAAAATTATATAGCCCACTGAGTCCGTACAAAAGGAAAGTGTTAGTAAAATAGGTCTTACTGTAAAAATACACACTACTTTAAAGAACAATGGTGATGGAAATCTGTAAAATCCATGGTCTATTGTGTGTTTTAACACAGCTCATACAGTATACAATATGTAATTGTATGGTACTGTACAGCACTACATGAGGATTACTGTACAGTAAACATTTTGGCCCATTCATCTTTACTAAAAGCAGAGAGTAGCAATCTTAATTATGCTTGTTCCATTTGCTTCAAGCACCAACATGGCAACATCGATAGGACTGTGTAGTACAGTACCTAAGTATGTAGCGTCATATAAAGTGAGGAGGTCAAGGGCAGCAACTCGACCCCTCCCACAGCAAAATAAAATGTTGATTTCAGGGCAAAGAATGACAATTTCTATAGGCCAGCACTTGACTATCAGGGTAAAATTTATGCCAAGAATGAAGGCTGATCAGAAACATTTTCAGAGGGCACATTTTGTACTCATGTGAACTGTCTTCCTATTACCTGTTAGAGTTTACCAACACTATTCTACAAGGTGGGGGGGGGGGGGGATTATGAAACAATACCATGTCAAAGTAGCAATACAGTGGTACCAGCACTTTGTAGTTTTGCCAAGATCTCCTAAATTTTAAATTGGCTTGGAAACTTTGGAACTGGATTTAGTACCTCCGGAATTTTGCAAAATTCAGGTACTGTATACGCCCTTAGTACAGTATGTTTCAATGGCATTCTGTACGTACTGCCTGACACAGCTGACTCGATCATAGACAGTTATTGATTGTAATATTGTTTGTTACAGTGTTTACTTCTGTACGCACAAGGATGTACTAGATCCAAATTTTTGGATCTGGCCCGGAACAGAATTTTCTCAATTGTAAGTAACATAAAAAAGTGCACACCTGTGGGTTGGAGGGAGGAAGGGGTTTGACAAGGTAGGGAACTGATGGTTGACTTTGTGATATAGTCAGCATTGTAAAGTACTGTAGCTTAAGGTGTAAGGCACTGGGCAGTGCTGCCTAGGAATGTTCATTAGCACCCAGGACTAATGGTCATTAAGGCGGGCACCTCCAGGTCCAGTACTACTGTAACTCTATTTCCATCTGTAGAAAGCATGGTGGTTTCAACTGGTCTGGGAGGGAGTTAGAGGGAGAAAACAACCTTTTTGTGGTATTGTCCCAATTGTATTGACACAGAACCCCAATACAGGGTGAATAAATCAAGAATATGCCACACTTTTTTTAACAATTACATATCCTACAAAGTACACTCTGGATGAGCTCTTTACTTACCTAGAGCCGCTACTAATTTGGTCAAGCATAACCCTTGTGATACAGTAGTACTACAGTACGGGTCACAAAAGCTGGTCTGATTTTGAAGGGTTTAGATTCAAGAACAATACAGACAGAAAATTAATAGGCAAAAATTGTTGAAAATAACATTCAACTTTTAAGCAGTAATAATCAATGTGATTATCAGAGTGACAGTAAATGAAAGCATTTTTTGACCAAGATTGTGTCTATAGTCAAGGAATAATTGACTGACATTTAAAATATTGAATTGTTATTAGATATCTATGTCATGACATTTGCAAATGTGGGTCCTGTGGGATAAATGGAGAGAGACAAAATCTGAATTTGTCTTCTTCATTAACTCCACTACAGAAATGCACATAAAGGCTACTCTACTGAATACTGTACAAAATGGATGACATTGTGTCACTATCAGTGCTATATAATGATCATCTGGTCTGATGCACCACCTGAGACAATTTCTTACACTTTACCATGGATAGAAAAAAGACAGGTTTTTCGAAAAGGTGTTAACTTCATCTGTGAAGCTACCCCTATGGTACTTAAGGCTTACAAGTCTGACTTCAAGCTGAGAAAAATCAAGCAAGAACCGGATAATTTTTCATTATCCTGCAAGACTGGATATCCGGCGCATCCCTACACAGAAAACACAAAGGCATGTAAAGGGTTGATGCCTGTACATTGAAAGAAAGAAATTGTCTGTAGGATGCATGTGTTCACTTGTATGCACAGGATATAATACACAAAGTTGTTAAGTTTTTCAAGTAGTAAGAGTTAGGGTGTGAAAAAGCACCGTCAGGCAGAAAACAACAAAGAGAAGTCACAACATTCATTTTGAGCGTAATTACAATGTGGGTCATATTTACTGTACTTTTACAAAAGTAGAAAAAGACTATCAGTTACCTGTAGTACTGTCTCAGGGTACTGCATCACTGTGTACTGTAGGTATATACTGTGAATGACATTCTGTACCTACTGTACTGTACCTGTACAGTAAATGGTACAGCATGCGTCACAACACAGTATCTCACTGTAACCTTTCATAATAACCAGAGAGGTTAAAGGCTGAGTGATTCCTTGCACATGTATGAAATCAAATGACCCCTTACAAAAAATTCTACAGACTACAGTATTTTCCACTGCAGGCATAAACCTGGCATTAGAGTTACATAGATGAGGTTTTATGGCTCAGTTTCTAACCAACAAGTTTAAGTCAGGCCACCACAGCCTTTTTTCCAGTTGTGGCTCACCAGCTTGTTTTCCCTGCTCCAAAAACCTGGAGCTACTGTACGTGTTCCCAAAAGGATTTTAGACTTCTCTTGTTCACAAGACTATCAAGACCCCATCAGGTATACACTGTCCTTACATAAGTGAGACCAAAAACTGGCTAACAAGGCTTCGACACAGAAACATGTAATACAAGAAACATGGGTTTAAGTTACTCTTAATAACTACAGTATGTACAGTAAGTACATTACTCACAATACAAGAAACTGTAGCTGTAGGCCTACCATTTACATTCTGTATTTATAAGTGTGAGCATGGAAGTATGAGGTATAGTAGTATACACTTCCATGGTGTGAGTCACCAAAGTTTATTACTAAAAAAAATATAGCCTCCACGTATCCTTAACAGTCATATTCATTCCCAGGCTAAAGTATGTTAATGGTAATCCTTTTGAGCCCCTGGAATGTAAACATTAATTTCCAAAATCCTTTTGTCCTGATACAGTACTACATCCTACATGGAGGTCTCTTTTTAAGCTTTATAACCTACTGTACAGTACAGACATTTTGAGCAGGCTGTCTACAGTACATACTGGTACTGTACCTGTACTGTATGGTCAATTTCAACTTAGTTTGTTCATGAGTATACATTTAGAGTAAAGCACTTCTCAAAAAGTGACTAGGGAATAAAAAATTAGCCCAAATTTGCAATTACAACTGTTGCAAGGAATTGTGGGATGTAAGGATCATGAATCAAGCTAGCCATACTGTAGTATGCAAAATACACATACAGTACAGTGATTTGGAACTGGTTGTAGGATAATTTTTCAAGGCCAAGAAGATGATGTTCCTATCATTCAAAACACAGAACCACAGGTACTGTACATAGGAACACTCTCATACTCAGGGCTAATCTAAAGAGGGATGACTGAATATCTTCTAACATGGACACAGTTTCTTGGATTTGTTAGTTAGTTAGATGAGGTTTAACGGCCCAGTTTACAACCAACTGGTTCAAGTCGAGCCGGCCACGGCCTTTTT
>WURT03099070.1:0-12460 GCA_009936505.3 Holothuria glaberrima
TAGTCAAGAAGTATAAATTTGAGGGATGAACCTTGGTGTAACAAAGCTACCCCTCCCCCTAGGCAAGGAATCACTAAGCCTTTGGGCGTTCTGTTTTAGACTATGCAGCTATATCGAGATAGTGTCGGGACCTAAGTGAAAGATTTCACTGCCAACATTCCACTTGGATTCAAGAAAGGTGTCGGCGGGTGCTCAAAGCTTGCGAAAAGTTGAAACAAATGTGTAAACCACTGGTGACGCCTTAAAAGATCACCGCCGCGGGAGGCCAGCGACCAGACGCCCGACAATTGCGGGTTTGCCCAAAGGTCTGTATAGGGCTGTATAGCGCTGTATAGAGCATATTCAGTGTTATTCGTGCAGAGATAAATACTATTTAAAATGAAGGCAAACAATGTCCGTAAAAAGTGTTATTTTTTCCACTCGCTTCGAGCGCACTCACCTTCCACACTTGATGTCCTTTCATTACTTCTCACCGAAAAAATGAAACTATTAAATAACTCCAAAGAAATTCTACGATCCTCCACCCTTCCCACCATCAATCAATTTATACATTTATGAAAAAAAAACCGGCAGTTAGTTCGAATTACGCTATTTTGAAAAGATAAAGACAGACTGAGATTTATGGTCTGTTTAGTTGAAATGCAGTATCATCTGCAGACAGTTAATGTCTTATTCTTGTGCACACAACTGTTTTTATGTTCCAGATATTCGGAGGGAATCTCCCCTGGTTCCTCACAATGGGGCATTACAGCAAATGGACCTTAACAATTGCAATTTGCTAACGATAAAGAGACTATTTTGCTCCTACTTCCATGGGACTATACGTCCATGTCGAAGTTGACCTTACTGTTGTAGCGGAAAATGGTAACGGGTACACCGAGGTGAAATTGATAATTGATTTTCTGACAGTGTATTCCCTCTGTTATATGCAAAACTTCCATTGTGTTCATTGTCTTTGCAAGGATTAAATTTGAACGTGGCTTAATTATGAGTTAACCTTTCTTGAAACACGCATTTTGTCATTTTGTTAGAAAAGTAACCCTTACTTGTCGGGAAAATCTCCAGCACCCCTCCTCCTCCCACTCAACAATCGTTAGGGACGCCCCTGGACGTCATAGGTCAACGATCTGCTGCAAAGGTCAAATTGGTCAAATTTGGAATTTTGACATTATGTGCCTACCACTTTGTTTGAAATGGGCATTACAACACAAAAGATTAACAGACATGTGGAGAATGAAATGATAAATTTTAAGTAGTGCATTTGGTTCCAGGTCAAAGGTTAAAAATGGTCAAAGGTCAAATTGGCCCAAAATTTGGGGAAAATTGTTACGAACTTCTTGTAAAATATAAGTCCAGTCAACTACACTTATAGTGGGTACATGCCGAAAGGGGCATCCCTAAGGTAGCACACCACTAAAAATGGAACCTACTCTCGTTGTGCTTGGTGCTTAGCATAAGAAATGGAGTAGGGAAAACAGCCAGAGAGCCACAACTGGAAAAAAAGGCCGTGGCCGGCTCGACTTAAACCAATTGGTTTAAAACTGGGTCGTAAAATCTTATCTGACTAACTAACACAGCGGAGGAGGTTACCCTACGAATTTAACACCCTAGAAAAACTTTTTGGGGGACAGATTAGACCATGTTAGTTAAGCGATGTGTTCAAGTTGTGAAGTACTCATTCTGCAAAAATAAAGAAAATTGAAGGTATTTCAGGCACTCTTTTGCAATATATCCTTCCCCGATGCAAAGTGCTTCATCTGAGTCACCACATGTAAAACAGCAAAATTTTTCGAGAATTCACAGGCTCGTTCTCTGAGGTCTCTAAAGGTCAAAACGCTAAGAATTCCCGAGATGAAATATGAACACAAAACTGTACCTTTCCAACACGTTAAGATAGCATTTGACCAGTGACTGAAAGATATGTGATAACATGGTATAGTTTTAAAGGAAACGGAGTGAAATATACATCAGCGAAAACTCAATGCATTTTTTTCATTCTAGTTAAGGAGGAGTTTGGCAAAGTTGGCCCGTAACCTTCTTTTTGACTTTTGACGTCGCACGTCCTTAGCAGCCAAAGTTGACGTTTTGGCCTCGCACTTTAGCAGCCACAAAGGCACTTTTTGGTTTTGATGAAAGAGAAACCTATGGATTCATAATGGCGTATGTGTAGGTTATGCATGCATGTGCGCGAGTGTGCTTGTTAACACGATATCTCAAGAAGGGAAACTCTGGCAGCTCTCATACTTGGTGTACAGATGTCTCATATTAAAAGAAAAAAACTGTTTGGTTTTGGTCGGGTCAAAGGTCATCTGAGGTCACTTAGGGTCAAAATCTTAAAACCTTGTTAACACGAGGACTAATCAAGGCTTGGATAAATTTCAAACTCAATGTATAAATGCTTTATGATATAAGAAAAAAACCCTGTTGTGTTTGGTGCTTTATGATATAAGAAAAAAACCCTGTTGTGTTTGGTAGGGCCAAAGGTCATCTGGGGTCACCGGAGGTTTAACCCTGGAAACCTTGTTAACACGATATCTCGAGGCAGAGAGCCTGGATAAATTTTATACTCAGTATGTAGATGACTTATGTTAAGAGAAAAATCGTATTGTTTTTGTTTGCAATCAAAGTTCATTTGAGGTAACCAGGGATCAAACTCTGAAAACTTTGTTAACATGACACTAGAAGTAAGAAGCTTGGATAGAGTTCATGTTTGAGTATGTGGATGCCTTACGGTGCTTGAAAGAATCCTATCGTTGTATACTGGAGTTTAAATGACTATCTGAGGTCGCCAGATGACAAAAAGAAAAATTTCCCAAGAATTAACAGGATCTTTATTTGGGGTCACCACAGTCCAAAAAGTAAAATTTCGCAAGAACGCTCAAGATTGTCATCTGGGTCATCACAGGAGAAATGCAAAATTTCCCAAGAATTTCTAAGACCGTCATCTGGGACATCACCACCACAGGTCAAAAAGCAAAATTTTCAAGAAATCCCAAAATCAAATAAGAACAAAATCTGTATGTTTCCAACACCTTAAGATAGTATTTGACTAGTGACTGAAAAAAATGGAACAACATGGCATTATTTGGAATAAAACATACATCATTGAACCCTCAATGCAATTTTGCATTCTGGTTAAAATTTGTTTCACTATTCTCAACATAACATTTGGTTTAAGAACTTTTTAACGACAGATACTGATAGGCAAATACTGGTAAAAGGCTAAGTCTAAGTAAGAGGTCAAAGGTGTTCGACCTTTGTTAGCTGAAGATCAATACGTTAGCTTCATCGCCCTGTACAAAACATGTAGGGAGATGAGATAACCGTCCACAAAAAGCCTTCAACGTCAAGCTTTAATTGTAACATGTCACTTTTAGTGAAACGTTTCGTCTGGAATATAATACAAAACTTTTTTCTCAACTAAGAGATACCTTTACACAGCATATCAACAAAAACATAACATAAACACAAGACAATACTATTAACAGCAAAATCTACTTATCAACAAAATTATCAAGAAAATATTGTCTTCTTTCACATTTCAGACCCGCCTTAATGAATGCAAGTTTTGTTTTCCTTTTATAACTTTTCTGTTTCTCGTGTTCTTTCAGTGTGTAAGAAACCTGGCAAGATCCAAAATGAGCAGCATCGTAGAGGCTTGTAAGGATGCTGTGAGCTGTCCTATTTGCATGGAAACATCAACTACTCCAAAAATCTTGACATGCGGCCATTTGCTTTGTCTGACACCATGTTTGGCTGAAATCGCAAGGCAACCAGACCCAGTCTGTCCACTTTGCAGGAAAGCGATTGTTTTGCCTCCATCTGGAAGGATCGAAGACATAGCGACGAACTTTAGTGTCAAAAGGCTACTTGAGGTTTTGGAAAAGATCGAAATTCCCTTTCATACACAAGAAGATGGAGATTATGTTTGCAAGACTTGTTTAGAACAAATTTGCTCGTGTTGCCAGCTTTCATTTCATATCGATACTAATCATGACTGCATTCCTGTCTCTGAATTTACAGATAATCTACAGCAAAAAGTGTCTAAGACGGTTCAGGTGGTCAACGAATCACGTTGGTTCGAACAAATGGAACGGTACACTACGTCCTTCTCAATAATGCCTACATACGTAAACTTACTAGACAAAATAACTACCGCCTGCGACGAAATTATGCAATTACTACGGGAGAAAAAGTTAGACTTGAAGAAAATAAAGCAACATCAGAAACAAGTTACAAAAAATCACCCAAAGTTTATGGCAGCCTGGGAAAAGAGTAAAGTCAAGATGCGGGAGTTAATAAAAACGCAGCTTGCTGAATATCGACAACAGCTTATAAAATTGAAGTGTCCCGATAGTGTCTACAGAAAATGTGCCCTTGGTCCAAAAATTTCATTTTTTGAAAAAAATCTGATAGAAAAAACAGAAGCCTTGATTGAATCTCTGAAAGAAAAAACAGAAGCCTTGATTGAATCTCTAGCAAAACAAATTCAGGCCGAATCTTTTCATGCTCTTGCAATAGAGGACAAACTGCATGATATCTGTGAAAACATAGAAGTGATAGAAAAGTTTATCACAGACATCACAAAAGCCTATCACACGTGTTTGCTGCAAGAGATAGGTGTAACAGATATTGTTGAACCTCATCATTTGTTTCGAGTAAAGGAAGCAGTAGACGTGATGAATTTTGGGTCCGAGAGACATTCGGAAGATGTGATGCTGATATGCAAAGAATTGATTAAAAAATTTCAAGTGTCAAAAAATTTCGTTAAAACTTCATGTAGTAGCCTTCTACAAAATTTTCACAATCGGCCCTTCCAATTTACAGAAGCTGAGAGAAAAGTTGTACAAATCTTAGAAGAAGTGAAAAAATGTAAATTGTATCATGAAGATATTTATGAGGTTATTAGAAAACATTTCGTCATCTATGATATTAGTTCTATAAAGTATTACGTACAAAATGATTTAATGGCAAAGAATACTTCTTATGTTTTGGAATCGACACAAAAGGGCAAGACGCAGTTTGTGAAAAAGCATTTGACCATGTTTGAAAGTTTCAAAAACACTACAAAGAATGAATGTAAAGTACTAGTTATGAATCTTTTAGAAAAGGATCTGACTCCCGATACAAGTTTTGTACATGAGAAATTGAAAGCAATTGAAATGAGGTTAGAGGAAACAAAGTATCATTGTAGGATCCTAACAAGTCTGGTGTCAGAGGAACTAAAGTGCCATGAAATAGTGGAAGAGTTTAAAAGAGTCTTTCTGACCGAACAAACAGTGACCTCAAAAGTCCGAAAGTGTCAAAAACACAATGATGAGGTACTGAGACTGTGGAAACTTGTTGAAGAACATGAGCCGATGGCTATTTCCTCCGACCTTCATTTTATTGCAAGTATCTCTAAAACTATGGTGCAAAGAAGGAATAACGTGGTTTGTATACTCATGCTGACAGAAATGGAGCTTAAAGTTTTGGGCCGAAGAATGTCAAACCTCACACAGCTTATGAAACTACGTGCATGGTTGCGCAAAGAATTGGATGAAATTTCAAAGCGAATGCCAGATACATACCATCGTCATCAAGAAAAGCTCAATAAACTGAATCTGCTATCCGAGTCTACAAACTCCGACCCGAAGACGACATTTGTTTGCTTAAGAAATTTTTCCTCACAGAAGCTTGTAATTCTCTTGAACCAAGCGAATGCACTTGACAAATTATCTAAAGAAATTCGTGTTGACTTTGCAGATGAATGTGTCTGCAGTGATCAGATTACGTCATTAACAACGGCAAAACTTGCAAAACTAGCGTCGAGCTGGTTAACGCGAAAGTTAACATCAGAAATATCAAGAGAAAGGTGGATAACTCTTATCAAGGAAAATATCGATCAGTGGAAAACAGTTGTCAAACTTTTAAAGACTGAAAACTATGACATAAATGTACTTAGGAGTCATCTCGACGAAGCTATATCATGGCACCACAAAACAAAAAGTGCTAGCACGACAATAGTGTTAGAGTGGATATTAAACCCTCTTAAAACCATGTTTTTCCTACTCGGCGTAATACTTTTTCTTATCCTTGTAATACTCTTTCTTTTACTTTTGCTAAACCACCTGCTGCCATTCGACTTATCTTTGTACTTTTTCGTGTACTGCTGTTTAGCCATGAGCGGGGAAGTGGTGAGGAATTTGCGATAAATTGCCCTGAACCGTTAAGACAATTATGAAAGTGTTGTGTTCTTACAGGTCGGGTGGGCAATTCCCAAAGTGGGTGAATCTTCATCGCGAAAATTGCAAAACTTTAGATATGAATATGCAGTCGAATGTTTCTACGTTAACGCATATCTCACCAGCTTGCATCAAGAATGACAAAACGTTTCCCACCCCACACCCCTTGATACCCTGGGTTACCGAGAGACCAGTGCTTTGGGGTGATCCATATAGTAACACTATACTGTGACCATGGAAGAACTTCGTCCGAGGCAGCAATTCTATAGTGTTACTTCTGAAAGGCATGCAGTTGTGACCACCATATTTGCAGCCATTTGCGTGGTTACTCACTCTCTGCAATATTATTTTAAATTAAATTAATTATTACCTACCTTGATGTTGTATTTCACCCTCCATTAACGGCATGTTTACACTGAAGACTTCTTTAAAGCCAAACTTAGGCTAACTTATCATATTTAACCAAAGGATGTAAAACACCGGTTAGTTCGTTTCCTTTCCATTGTAAGAGTTTTAGTTTTTTCTTTTTTTTTACATATATATTTTCTTGTAATCTAAATTAGATCATGCCCTATTGTATTAGATGTGAAAATATCATAATTGAGTCAACTAGTTACGCAAAGTGCGAAAATTGTGAAACTTCCGTTCATACTTTATGTTTAGATGATAATGGCATGTGGATCATAGCTATGTGGCTATGTAATACTTGTAATTCCTGTCTGCCCTGCTTTTTCACAGTACGTTCAATTACTTTTTCACAGTACGTTCAATTACGATGGTGTTAACGAGGCTGTTCAGGGTGCACCTCTTTCTTGTTTGAAACCACATTTTAACCAAACTAGCATACAATTAGACAGTACAGATAAGTATACAGAAAGTTCCTGTTAAGAAAGTTCCTGTTAAGTTGATGTCGACACATTCAATGCTCTTGATAGTGATGTCTCCTCTCTTTTTCACCCTAACAGTCGCAGTTTAAACAAAAATTTCAATTTGATTTTTGGTTTTCTTTCTCTTCTTAATCATGAATTTTACATTATTAGTTTAGCGAACAGACTTCTCCTCTACTACAATTCGATAATTATATACTAATAGAAAATTATAGAAATAGTAGAAAGGAGGAGGGGACTTTTCAGTTTATTTTTAAGAAGCTAAGATTTGTTAACAGAGGTGATATTTCTCAGAGACTGAGAGTACGTTCGTAGAAATTTACTATTTTAGAAAGAGTAGCATAGTAGGAGTTTTATATAGACCTCCTAAATGTTTAGTATCTTCTTTAAATGATTATATTAAGATTTAAATGAATAAAGTTTCTTTTGAAACCCAGGACGGTTTCATATTGAGTGATTTAATACTAATTTACTTAAAGGGGAATTTTCTTACTATGTCCAATATTTTCCTCCAACAATTACTAAGCCTACTCGTGTAAGAGAAAGTTCATTTTCTTGAATTGATAATATCTGCACAAACAGCAAACAAACCAGTAATTTTACTTCCGGCATTCTAGTTACGGATTTACGTGATCAATTCACTATATTCTTAAGAACTTCAGCTGACAAACGAATTGAAAACAAAGTTAATTTTCGGGAACTATCCACTATAAATGCTAAAAATTTTATACGCTTTATCCAGGATCGTGGTTGGATTTTTGTTTACATGGCTAATGATTTAGATAATGCTAATGATAACTTAACGTTAGTTTTTTTAAAGTATGTATGATGAATGTTTTCCATTGGTTTTTATTAGTAAGTCCAAAAGAAAGGAAAGAACACTATCCATAGATAACAAATGATATTCTACAGTCGATCAAATACAAAACAAGCTTTTTTAAAAATATTTGGAGTGTGCTTCAAACATTCTCTCTGATAAATTTCGTGCCTATTGCAATAAGTTGACCCATATTATTCGTATTTCCAAATGGCGGTATTTTTTGATAAGTTCAATGACTTTAAAGGATGCCAAGCGTACTTGGTCAATCATCAACGGTATAATGCAAACTAAATATAACAACTGTGCAACTCCCGAATACTTGCAGATCCTTAAAACTAGTCAATGCATTTAATATTTTTTTTTTGTTAATATTGGTCCATCACTTGCTTCCAATATTCATTGCAGTTCAAAAGTTGAAAAGTACTTAAAGAATGCTAATCCTTCGCCTCTCTTTATGTCTCCAACAAATGAAAGTATAATATATTAGGTTGCAACGTCATGTTTGAATCCAAATAAATCTGCTGGTTTTGATTATGTAAATCTCAAAATACTAAGAAAAGTAATGCCCTTAATTGTCAGACCTCCTACGTTTATCATTAACTTATCTTTGTCAACTGGCAATGTACCTGTACAACTAAAAATAACCAAAGTTATTTATAAAAAGGTGACCCTCTAACTTTATTCACAATTATCGTTCAGTTTCTGTTTTATCAGGTTGTTCCAAGATTTTCGAAAGAGTAGTGGATAACCTTATTCATGATTTTGATAGTAAACACAGTATAATGTTCAAGAGGCAATACGGTCTCCGACAAGGATATTCGATTGACTTGGCTTTAGCGGACGCTTCAGATAATTTATATAATGCTATGGATAATAGGGTATAGCCCCTAGAATCGTTGGAACGGCTTAGATTCGTCGCATTACTAATATAGCCCATATTTAAGCATGGAAGATCAAACAAAGGGGACTGGTTCTGGCAAAATGCAATAATTTAAGTTGGGAGGAAAGATTTTAATGAGTGGTTGGGAGGATCATATCAAATTGTAGTGAAAATGAGGCATTTATACACTGGTATTCAACACATTCACGGTGTACATTGTGAGTATAGGCCTCCATTACCTTCGTATACACTATTTGTGTGAGTGTGTTGTCTTCGGGTAAAATGGACCCCATCAGAATATGTTTAGTTTATAGCCAGATACAGATGAGATGAATATTAAAGACTTTTTAGGCATTCCTCTGAGAGTATTTATCATTGCTTTATTTAGAATTATTTAGGATAGGTTAAAATGATAAAAAGTTCAGTTTGAGTGTATTAAATAACATGGGCAAGGCCAGGCCAGGGAAGAGACTGAAGACCTACCCCACCCCAAACACCCTATTCTAACATGTGTGTTGTGTCATAAGGTTATTTGCAGAAAAGAAGAGGACTAAGAATGTTTGTTCTTGGAAAGGACATGAAATGATAATTTTATGAGAAATAGGGGCTGCTTAGGGACTACATACAATGTTTTGACGGTGCTCAGGTGTCACAAAAACCCTTTCAGTTCAGCCAGTGTAAGGGGCACCAGTGGCCCTGGTATGCATTCAGCTACCTACTTCATTTTGTGTTACTATATGCCGGGGTCCAATTTACCCAGTACTTGAGGGAAGATGTACCCTTTCCGACTTGTCTAAATAAACACTTTAACCTCATTACCTAATGGTTTGGCTTACTGCCAATGTATCCTGTACTATTTAGAAGACAAATAATGTAACAACTAAGAACAGTAACACATATTATTTATTTCATTATGTGGGATATATGTACTCTTTTATGCTTAAGGGGTCCATATTCCCTCAGTTTACCCAAACTGATTTAAGTGGGTGTATTTTTGAATATTGCGAAAACCTTTGATACCATTGATCATCAAATTTTGTTTACTAAGCTTTTTCACCATGGTGTAGGATGTATCAGCCTTGAATAGATTAAAAGTTACCTAGTTTCCTCCAGAGTTCAATTCATATCTTTCCAAAATATAAACTCAGACGTAAAGCATTTGGTGTCTCACAAGGATCCAATTTATGACCGCTTATTTTTTATAATTATGTTAATGACATCAAGATTCATAGAAATGTTCTACCACATTGGTTGCTGATGCTACTAACATTTTTTTACCGGTCAAAATGCTAATTTTCTGAAAGACACAATTTGTAAGAAACTTGGAATGTCAGTAAAACAATCTTCACAGTTTTAAATAACACTAAAGGCAATATAAGTAACTTACCGTTTGACGTTGCAATAGATGGAAATTCCCTAAAAAGGGTTCATTACGCAACATTTGTAGGGGTAACCCATTGACTTTGGGTTAAAATGAAATAATAACGTTAAAGTTGTCTTAACTAAAATTGCCCGGGGTGTTGGAATTCCCTCCAAGTTGAAGTTTTGTCTACCTAGACATGTTCTACGTTCCTTATATTTGACTCTTATTTACCCCATCTAATCTATTGTGTGATTTTATGGTCTAGAACCTTGTCTTCTAATGTTAAGAAACTTTTAACTCTTGAAAAGAGAGCAATTTGTCACATCCCTTATGCTACTTTTCAACGATCACACCAACAAGCTATTTGTCTCTCTCAATATTCTTAAATTCCCTGATCTTATTGATGCTCACACTGCTATGTTTCTATTAATGGTCATAAACCTCCTGTTTCCAAAACTTACTTTATACCCAATAAGGACGTTCATTATACAAGGCAAGTCGGTAACATGCACAAACCTCGAACCCGTACAAATATTTTAATACAGAGTTTACGTTATCCAGCTAATACAATTTTTATTTACTGTCAGATACTATCAAAATTCATCCTTCGCCACATTTAGTCAAAAAGAATCTTAGCAGTCATCATCAAAGGGCTATTGTTATCTCATGCCTATATACGTAGTATGTGGTGGATGAGATAATGTGCTTCGTTTACTGTTGAAAAGTGACATTCACAAGGTCAAAAGTGTGACTCGAACTCCTTCTAAACTAAGAATAAGATTGGGCCCAAACTTGGTGGGTGTGTTTATAGTCCTTGGAACTTGTGCATGAGATGACGTCAGCATGATAGTTCAAAGGTTAAAGGTCAAAGGTCAAAAAGGTCAAAATAAGCAATTTTCAAAATCTGGCTGTAAAATCTGAATAAAATAACAAATGGCCCTGATTTTTTTACATAACTTTCCTGTTGAAGCCTTCGTGGCACAACTTGACATTTGACCTCCTGCGGTCAAAAGTCACGAGGTCAGAAAGTAAATAACAATTTGAGGGTCAAAACTGTGACGTGCGCTGGCTCAAAACTGAAGGTGCTACTGACCCCAAACTCGGTTAGGGGCGCGTATCCTTTGAATTTGTGTCTCCAAGACCATCAGCATGATAACTCAAAGGTCAAAGGTCACGATAGGTCAAAACAAGCAATTTTTCCAAATCTGGCTGTAAAATCTGAATGAAACAATAAATGACCCTGATATCTTGATATAACTTTCCTTTTAAAGCCTTCTTGGCACAACTTGACATTTGACCCCTGAAGTCAAAGGTCACGATGTTAGAAGGTCAAATAACAATTAGGGGGTCAAAACTGTGATGTGCACTGGCTCAAAACTGAGGGCGCTACTCATTCCGAACTTGGTGGGGGTTCGAAATCCTTAGAATTTGTGCCTCCAATACCGCCTGAAAGATAGGTCAAAGGTCAGAGTTCAAAGGTGAAGATGTTCAAAATTTGCATTTTTTAAATTTGACTGTAAAAAATAACTGAAAGAAACGATAAACCGTTGACCGTTGTCGTTTTCTGACACTAAAAATTCAGTTTTCACCCGCAGTTTAATAAACCCCACGATAAAAAGCCATACAATGACATGTTCAGATGCACATTTATCTAAGCTACTCTTGGCCAAAACTTAACTGCTAATAACCTTCAAGTAAACTGCAATCACGCGGGTCAAGCATGACTAGTTTTTGGGCGAAAACAATGTAATAAAACTTTACGCGTATCCCCACTGTAACTAAGTCCATGGGCGTCCGGTCCCAGTATGAAACATAACTAAGGAAGCGAGCGGTGGAACCATTATGTTACTGTTGTGTTAGGCCTAACTAGGCTAAGTTAGGTTACGCTAAATTAACTAATAACATTATCAGGTAAGCCGAACTAATACGGGAGATGCTTCATGTAATGTTACCTCAAACTGAGGTGATTAGACAACTGAAGGGAGCTGAAAAGGCTGAAGAGCCTGAAGTGGATAGGATTAGTAGGTGTCTATTCCCTTCAGTTTGAGGTTGGCTTACATGTAGTATATACCACTTATACTGGCCTAGTTGAAATACACGCCTGGCTTATGAGAATTTCGACCAAAATTTGTGAACACTGTACGTGGCTCATCGCAGAATTTTGGTTGTCTTTCTCCTGTAGGCCTAGTCTCTAATGTCTTACCTTCTCTTAAAGGTAGCACACCACTAATTCAAGGGGAATCCCGGCGGAGGAGGTTACCCTACGAATTTAACACCCTAGAAAAA